>JBBBDQ010000466.1:1807500-1945000 GCA_037127315.1 Ascarosepion bandense
TCCTGTTACCCCACTCAACATCTATCTGCTCAAGTCCATCAAGTATGTTATGTTTAACTTTCTCTGTCTCTCTTTCCCTCTGTTCATGATGTGAGTATCAGGTTCTCCAAGCCTTCTTTCCTCATTACAAAAAATTCTTATACTAAATTCTAAAAGTCTGCCAATTCTACTAAAATCAGTATGAATTTTCTAGAAGACTTTGACACAGGGGTTCAATATTCCAAGTTCTTGGTGTTTTCATATTTGCTTACAATTTCATGTGCGACATATGTGGTTAGAGAATTGAAGGAAAAAGCAAATAAAGAAAAAAAAGAGAGATGGTTACTCACAAGGCAATTGTTTAAGAACATTACATTCTCACAAATACAAGATTTTGCTTGTGGCATGCAAATTTATGACCTTCAAAAAGAATATAGAAATCGCATTAGCAATGGGAGAAGGGCGGATTGTTTTAGATCCTACGATCATCATAGAGTGTGGGTTTTCCTGTGGGTGGACAAATGATAAAAGCACAAGAGATTGAGAAGAGAATAAAAAAGAAGAGGAAAAAAGAAGAAATGTATTGTTACCAAAAACAAACATCACAAGCCCATGAGAAAGACAGTGAAATTGTTCTCGCACAAGTGAACACAAACTACAGACATTATATATATATATATATATATATATCTCACACACACACACGTATATCCAGATGATGAGAACCAATAAGTTTAGAATCCAGAGTTCTGTGACATTTACTTTTTAAAAAAGTGCTCAATACAACACAGATTGTAGACTGTAATATAATTAAATTTATTTTTTATTTTACATTAATTTACATTGTGATACAGAAATTTCTATGTTTCGAAATTTAAATTATTTACATTTGAATGCAGGATATATATATATATATATATATATATATATATATTTTTGAACATTTTACAAAATAAAGATTTTTAAGCAAAAATTCAAATGTTTTCTTGTAGTGTTTTGGTTAACCACTAACTCAAGATTTTCTGACAAAATTTTGAACATGTTAAAAAGGATTCAAAAGTTTTAAAAAATAATTAAAAATTACTTTGATCTTTCCTCTTAATAATAATAAACACATTTTTAATGGAAACTCATATTTGAGTGGATTGTCTGTTTTTGTATGATTAAACAGTACATTTTTAATTATCCACTGGCCTAAATTTTTGAGAAATCATGTCTGGAAAATACTTATCTTCTGGCAGAAACAAGATTTCTTGAATATTTAGGCCAGTGGATAATTAAAAATGTACTGTTTAATTATAGAAAAAAACCCCAAAAAAACAGACTATCTACTCATATACGAGTATCCATTAAAAATAACCATGCCATAACAGTAAAATTTATCTTTAAGTGTTTAACAAAAATTTGAGGTAAGAAAAACCCCAGACACTCCTTGTATTTTCCAACTAAATTATCTGGATACTCATTACACACATGCAGGAAAGACTGTATAGACTTTGCTTATTCTTTAACATCCTTCTTTTAGATTCCAATCCATATTCAATCTACATTTGACTCCAAACTCACAATGTTACTCAGTATTATTGTCTCTCATTTCTCCAACAACACATAACAACGAGATAATAAATTATATTTGTCTTGTTGTTTCTCATTTTTACTAGTATACAATATGTAGTCGAGTGAGATATACACATGGGTGAAATATTCCATGAATTATAACATTGTAGCAGATGAGAGTTAGTCTCTGCTACTGTTGCTGATTTCATTCCTGACTGAAGGTGTGGTGATACCGAGCAAATGAGGGACCAGATGTTTGCCCTCAGAGATCCGGAAAGCAAATGACCATAACTGGTCTTTGCACATCTGGGCTCTACACAGAAGTTCCAGAGGTAAATAAAAAATAAATAAATATCAAATTCCTTTTACGAACCTGTAGCAAAACTCTGGATCCTGATTGGTCATCAAATCGCAAAATTCAAAATACGTCAGAGAAACGGTTTTTCCATAGCTAAAGAAAAAATCCTTCTGTGATCCACACCACATGACTATTCAATATTTAAGGATGGTCTATAACCAGTCATAGCGGTCATTTCAGGAGGAGGTTAGCTGACACACATCAAAGATGTAACTCTCAACTTCAAGTAACCCGGACATTGTCCTCCTCTCTCTCTCCTTCTCTATCTCAACAATTATTGCTACAAACAGTTTGTACGAACTCTTAATTCTTCAACCTCATCATTGAATATGAACTCTACTCATAACTTCTTACTAAGGTTTATTATTGAACATAAATTTCTACACATCTTGTTATTTCTTCTCTTAATAAATTTCTATTTTAAAATGCAAAATGTATATTTTATTATTTCACTCTTCCACACCAATTCTACATATTCCAACCTGCTGACAACCAACTTTCTGATAATAATTCTGATGAATATTATTCAACATAAAACTTGTAAGTTGTAGGGAGTTCGGTTAAGAAAGACACAAGGCCGAACAAAAGAAACATTAACCAGCTCTCTACACTTTAAAGGTATTGCCCTTGATGGAGGCACCTTGTTGTTACTGCTGATGATCCGTTTAAGTTTTCCTGCTGTGGGAGTCTGGTCAAATCTGTCCTCGCAGGTGGAACCAACACTGACTTTATAGTGATGAAACGGCTGCTGTAAAAACTGTGTGGGACTTTTTTCTGATTGCTCAGAAAAGTTTTTCATGACCTTGCTATGTTTAGTCAGTATTCCAGAAGTGAGTTTGGGGACCTGAGTGAAATTAAGGTCAGTTTTTGCCATATCAGCTGTAAATGTTCAAGTAAACACTTTTGTTTGAGCTAAAGAATTGGAGTTAATAAATACCCCCACACACACATATATGCAAAATAGACTTGTAATTCAGAATTCTTTGATAATGAAATAGTTTTCTTTCACTCTTTGCATAGAAGACAGGCTTTGTATACTTAGCAGTTGTAACAAAATCATCTATTCAGCAAATCTTACTTTTATGCAGGCTCAAAAAACAAAAAACAAAACCTGAATGCAATTAATTTTTGTCTTACAGTCAGCTGATGTCAATCAGATGGAATTTCAATTAATACAAGATTATCAAGTTAAATGCTTAAGTGTTTGTGGAATGTGAGTCACTTCATATTGCAATTGATTTAAAGAAAAATGCGACCATGCTTGCTTTATCTTTCTTGCTTATCTACTGTAATTTGACTCTATATAGGGTGCACTTTTTTGCTAAAAATTTCTTTTTAAAATTTCCCTGCGTCTTATATGCCATATGTAGGTTTAAAATTTGTGATAGTTGGCCGAAATTAGCAACCTGTTAGCTTAGACTTTAGAGTAATTTTCATATATACTGATTTTTAGCATAGTGTGCGGGTTTTTAAACCCCTTAGAATTTTAGTGACCAGTTAAGAGTTAAGTTGTCTTCTGTAGAAAATAAGGGTAAAAGAGCATTGACATGACACAGCGAGATAAAATAGGACAACATCAAATTTGAGTGGAAAAAGGTAAGGCTTTATAACAGAAAGAGGAAGAAAGAGAGGGAAAATACAAAATTGGGTTTAAGAAAATGGTTGCAAAAAAAAACAAAACTGGTTTTTGCAAAAAACTTAAATGGAAGCAGTATAGTTCATTATACAGTATGACCCGGATATAAGAGACCGTGATATAAGATAGATTTTCTCTGGTCCCAAATTAGAGCCCGTGGTAATGTATATAAAATAGACAAACCCGGATATAAGATAATATTTATCTGGTCCCGATAACTCTCTTATATCCGGGTTACACTGTATTAACAGTTCTTCTTTTCTGTTGCGATGTCAAAGTACATTCTTCTTCAAGTCGAAGAGGGATTCTGTTTTCTGATGATTGCCGCAACTGTTTGGCCATTCTTGAACCTATGTTGTCTTCTTGGCTGCTCCATTTTTGGACACCATGCGGCTTCTGGTTGAGTTTCACGGAGTTAGAAATAGTCTGTGTTGACTTGGTGAAGTCGTACTCAGAAAGAGGAAGAGCTGGGCTGCTATCAGCCCAAGCCAGAGGCTGGTAATCACGACCCCCTACAAAGGGAGACAATTCCTTCATCTATAAAATATTTCCAATTCAGTATTCAGTTAAGTGCCATGGGTGATCATGTCTTGAAAGAGACATGACTGACTGGGCAGAAGATTATCCCGCAGTAGGTTGCCATTGCTTTCTGCGGTAGACTGGTTGCCAACCAAGGCTATAGAACCCAATCTGTCCTATTATTTAACCCATAACTGGAGGGAAGAGATGGATTAATACCTTTCCCAAGGGTATTTGTGCATAAGTGAATGCAAGGAATTCAACTGGAATTCGAACTTGGCTCCCCGATTTGTTGTTCCAAGTCGATATCCACTGTACCACAACGCACATCCCATATTTCCAATACATATACCAATTGTTATTATTTAAAAGTAGAGATTAAAAGTATTATCATTGATAATATTCATTATATTAATTTCAACATGTAGATGGTAATATCTGATCATGGCAGGAAGAATAAAAAGACCCAGCATTGCACAAGTCTGTGAATGGGTGAAGGAAGCTTGGGATAATTTTTTACACCAGAAATTGTTGTGAAATCTTTTAAAAAGTGTGGCATTAGAAATGATCTCAATGGGATGGAAAATGTTGCATTATTTTATAACGATGATAGTAGTATTGAAAATGAGTATAAGAGTTTTGATTATGAAGACGGCAAATTTTATGGATTTGAAGGTGAATAAAATTTTAATGGTAATTGAACTGTTTTCTCAGTTGTAATAATTACTTGAATTTTACTTTGTTTTCTTACCTTTTTTGGATATAATAAAGTTTTTATGGGTTGGAATTCTTTTTCCTATTATTTCTCATTTAGGTGTAATCATGGCTTGTTTAACCAAAATCATACCTCATAAATATAGCCTAAACTGTATCGTTTACTACTAATTTTACTAATCAATAATTTTTCTTGATTTGCCCTGCTGAAATTAGGGCACGTATTATATGCCTGTGTGTCTTATATGTCATTAAATACAATATTTATCTATAAGTAAAGTTGGATAAGAATCTGATAGCATGGTAAATATATAAAAGAATTTTGAAAAATCTTATGAATTGCTGTCATTAGATAAAATATTTCACAATGTCATGCTAATGTAGATTTTGTTTCACAATATCTCATTAATTTAGATTTTATTTCTTGTGAAATAAAATTATTTTTCTGATGATGTCGCTTCTTCATTGAAACATGCCAAATTTTTCCAAATTGTCACATACTTATTATCTATTTCTCTCTATCCCAGTTTCTTCATATCTATCACATTTTATACATCTCAATCCCATTCATAGATGTCCCATTCTATTCATATCTATCCACCCCATTCTATATTTATCTATCTATTCCATTTTATTCATATTTATCTATCCCATTCCATTCATATCTATTGCATTGATCTCATTCTAGTTTTATTAATTATCTATCCCATTCTATTCATATCTATCTATATATCTATCCATCCCATTTTATTTATATTCATTTTTCTCATTCTGTTCACATCTATCTATCTAGAGTACACGTTCTTTAATCCAATGATTAACAAGTTTGTCTTGCAGACCAAGTAACTTTTATAGCTTTTATACGCTCTCTACAATGGACTAAATTAAATGCAACTAACGTAAATGCAAGGTAACCTGCTCAAGTGAAATCATTTTTACTGATATATTTTCATGTCAAACATTGCCTTATTTACAGAAATAAGGAGAAAATAAAAAAAGTTTGCATGAATGAACAGCAACAGTAGTAATCTTGGTTGTGTTAGTAGTGTAGTGAGTGTTACTTAATAACTCCCTCCACCCACTCACTTCAAATTTGGAGGACTGAAGAAAAAAAATGAAATAAACTTGTGAGCCCATGAGAAATTCTTTTTGGACCAAAGAAAGCTTTGCCTTCACAGAAATTGACCAAGAAGAAGGAGGAAAGAAAGTAGCAAGCTTATGCAGAATTATTTTTGATATAAGGAGAAAAATCAAGTTAATAAAAAGAATATCTGAAGTCATATGAAAGATTTTGTTTCAGCTACTCATGACCAGCTTTGAAATACTTGCTAATGTAAAATTACTTGCCAATGTATTATTGGCTAAAGGAATTTTGTATTTGATAAAATGAATTAGTTCAAATAATTGTTTGCGGTAACATTTAATTCATATGGGCACACAACAAAGACAGACGACACAGGCTGAATTTAAGAACAAGCAGTAAATTTATTGTTAACACACAAAATAATGAATGAAGCAAATTAAGTGCATCATGTGCCAAATAATAGCCAATAGTATGTATGTAAAAACAATTAATGGAAATTAAAAGCCCTTTTACAATAAAAATTAAATTGCTGTATAAGGTCTACAGAAAAAAAACCCCAAAAAAACTACATATAAAATGTAGAAAAGGAGAAAATACTTCTCTGAGTAGTTTTCAAAGAATTAGTACAATTTTTGAACCAAAGTTAGAGAACAAAGTTAAAGAATAGAACAATCACACAAGCCGAAAACTTCTTAATGTGGTAGCAACTTTGATGTTCCTTTCAGTTCTCATCTCGTGGTTGTCAAATATCCGCAGATATCCGTCGACTTGAATGAAATCCAAGACCCTCTTTTATAATCTCCAGGTAGGCTCCAAATTCACTTCTTGGAAACCTTTTGATTGGTTTTGGATGAAAAACAAGCGTAGCTGTTTTCTCACAAATTGAAATGAAGCAAAATTATTTTTGAAATTTAAAAATTAAGCAAGTGCTCAATGCAGCACCTACTTTCTCTCTGAAAGCAGATGAAACACGCTCAAACAGCTTAAATTACTTATAACACTACTAACCAGTGCCTGGCACTTCAAATAATTTTCTTTCAAGAAAAAAACAAGCTAAGTATTTCAAGCTATCCCTCTATGTCTATTTTTGAATATATGGAAACCAAATATATCCCCTCCATGAGTAACAAAATTTCTTAATTTTGTCTCTAAAATTTTTAATATTATTTTGTGTCACATCATTTAATCTGTTGTATGAACATTTCCGCTTCATGACAATATGTAAAAACTACGGATTTTAAGAATTCTGATTTATTTTCCAGAAATGAGTCATTGACATTACTTCAAGCATGTAAATTCATGAATAAAGTTTGTATCTTGTTTTGTTAAAAAATACCTGTGTGTTTCCTTGTCATTATCATCCTTCTTCACTAATCTTCCTGAGGTGAGTAAATCAATTGTTCATTTTAATCCCTAAGCCCCCTATCTTTATAGTTGATCTACTAAGTGATGTGAGAATACCACTGAATACACTTTTTTAACAACAAATACAGTAAGTACATTTCACAAACTAATTTCCTGATTTAATGAGTTTGATTCTCACTAGGTGACTTTTTAGCAATGATTGTCATTATATATATATATATAAATTTTATTGAATTTTCTTTTCTTGTTTAAAAAATTGCTATGATTTTTTATAGCTTTAGACAAAAATGAAAGAACCACCAAATGTGGAATCATATCGAAAAATTGTCGATTTTACAGTCCTAAGAAGATAAACAAATAGGAAGCATCCAAGTAATTCTATACTATACTAAATTGTCGTCAGTAATAAGAAAAAAATTATGAAATTTATTGTCATATAATAATTCGCTGAAAAAAAGAGTATAGCATGATGAAAATGGTCTCAAACTTGATAAAAACAAAAATGTTTTCGTCAAAACAAAACTAAAAAAAAAAGGAACGATTAAAAATGAAATTATTATATGTTCTTATTTATTTTCTTAAATTTTTTAATCCTTTAAAAAAGTTAATAAAATAAAGAAAATAATATTAATAAAGAAATGGTAATTGAACTGTTTTGCTTAGTTGTAACTTGATTTTTTACTTTGTTTTCCTACCTGGATATAAAAGTTTTTATATGGGTTGGAATTCTTTTTTCCTATTATTTTTCATTTAGTTGTATTCATGGCTTGTTTAACCAAATAATAAAGAAAATAATGTTTGTTAATAATAACAAACATTCTGACGATAACAGTTTTTTTTTTTTAATTATGTTTGGGTCCTTTTTTTACATCATGCTATGCTCTTTTTTAAGCGAATTATTGCAGGTACCTCATTATTAATGAACAAATTATATTTGTAAGGGAGGTAACTCTAACGTTTATATCCGTCAAGGTAAATAAAGTTGATGCAATAATTTAGGATAATTACATAAGTGGACTTGATTTTAACTGATTTATTTCCCTTCTCTCCTCTTTAAGTATATTCCAGAACAATTTTAGTCGTAAAAAACTCTAAATTAATAATTTGTATAGCTTTCTAAAGTGTCGTATCATTTCGATTTTTGTAAGTAACCGGTGAAAGTCGCTCTTTCGTGAGATGGATGCCGCAGCTCATGTGGCGAGGGACACAAATCAAGAAAGTAAAGCTTCACGGACAGAATCTAGTAAGGATGAGAGGCTTGACACTAAGGCAACAACCTCAGCACTGTTATTTCAAGGGTCACAACAAAATACGAACAATAATGCTGGAATTAGTCAAGAGAAATCATGCCGAGCATGTACAGACTTTCGCTCTTGGATAAAGGCCCAAAAATCTGACCCTAGAATAACAAAGGTAAAAAAAAAAAAAAGAAAAGAAAAGAAATTGGAGTTATATTTTATTTCTTAGCTAAAAAGAGTAACTTTGTTTTACATTGGGTTTTTGTCTTTGTTGTATTAATTTGGTCCTTAATTTTTGTCACACGAGACATCCATTCATAAAAATTATTTTTTTTTGTGAAACGGTCAAAGTTGCGTAGCAAGTGTTAAAAAATAAAAAAGCTATTTATGATTTATTTCAATTAAAATTCAGTAATGTAAAAAGTTGGATGGATTCTGAAAAAGTTTTAAAATTTTAAAATCAGTAGCTATCACTCAGAAAATGTCAGAATGAAAAAATAAGAATAAGATCATCTTGGGAAAAAAAAACAAAAAGAAAAAATTGGTTTTAAAAAGTTTCTAAGCTAAAACTAGTAATTTTATAGCTACTTCAAGTCTTGACAATAAATAATTTAAATTACCTTCTTATCGATGTTTTTCTTTATCTTTTTACAATTTTTATGCAAATAAATACCGTGTGTAACAGTAAAAAGTCTAGTTTTTGTTAAATGTTGTGACATTAATTGCAATTTTTCCTTTATTTTTAAATTTACTTTTTTATGATGGTTTATTTTTACTGGCATAAATAAATTATCTACTTTTAATTTTTACATATCGTTTGTAGATATATGCATTTTGGAAGTTTAATGTATGTTAGTTTATTTTTATCTTTTTTTTTTTTTAAAAGAAAACACTTTGTAGAAACAAGAAACAATTAGCTTATTAAACGAACAAACGCGAATGAAATAAAGAAGTATTAAAAAAAGGCAGCATACCGTATTCTTCACACACATGTTGCCTTGGCGTTAACCGTTACACACATTTTACCAGGACCACGATTTGACTATATTACCACCGGCACTTTTCTTTTAAAAGTGTAAGTTCATATTGAGAAAAAAATTAATAAGTGTTTTTTTATTCGAAAAAAGTTATGACTTACTTCTAAACTTCTTCCTTCATATTTCAAGAGATTTAATTTTTAAAACTTTTTTTCTGATGAAAACTATTCCACAAGAAGAATAGAAAGGTTGAGAATCCCTGTAATAGAAACTAGAATAAAAGACATGAGTGAAAAAATGTTACTGAGGACTCTGAGTAAGGACTATAAAAAGAACTGAACTGTGAATCCATTACAAGTTAATCCATTAAGTCTCAAAGAAAACAATCCTTCATCAGATAAAATGGCGCATAGAATTACAAAGAGTGTTACCAAATAACAAGCATCATTTCACTTGAAGGATTCCACTGCAATAACAATTAAAATGGGTGACATGTAACTAGAAGGGAAAATAATGATATAATGAAGATGTTAGCTTTCCACAGCGCCTTAAAAAAAGGTTCGGAAGGAAACTCTCATCAGTGAAAGAAAAAGGGAGAGTTTTAGTAGCAGACCTGAGAAGTCCAGTTTCCTGAAAAACTGATTTTTCCAGAAAGATTTTAATAATTCCCACCAACAGTAACACTAACTGTTTAGCTAATGAATGCTTAATTTTTCTTGTATGGAAATGGCTATTCTGTCACTTCATATTTTAGATTTCAGTTGAAAACTGTAATCCAAGATTAGCACTTTAAATGCTAAGATTATTATTATTATACAGATTTAGTCAAATTTAGTGAGATAAGTGATTTTGGGTTTTGTAAACTATTTACCTATCCCTCAAGAATTAATCATTGCTGTATTATAAATTATTATTAAAAATGGATTCATGATCAGAATTTCCAAAAGCAAATTTTTGGGGACAAATGTTCACTGCTCAAATATTTACACACACACACACACATTTCTCAATACTACATTCAAGCAAATATATCCTTTCGATCTTAAAGAACAACAGTCCTTCATCAGACCATCTAGACTGGCACTAAAAAAATCACAGATCCAAATCAAATAATAAAAACCACATCACATGAATATTTCCAACAATAGCAACAACAAATGAAAGTAGAATAGAAAATAATGATATAAACAAGACGTGTTTAACTTCTTTCTTCAACTGAATTTTATTTTTTCTACCAAATTACAGCAAACAAGTTTTAATTAAAGCCTTAACCTTTTTATTACTTATTTTATAAAATATCAAAATTAAAAGATGAAATCACAAATCTAAACCAAGTAAAAAAAAAAACCCACATCAATTGAAGACCTCCAACAGTAGCAACAACTAAAATGAGTAGCTCACATAGCTAAAAAGGAAAATAATGATCTAATCAAAATGTTACCTTTCTGCACTATCTTAAAGTGTTTGGAAGGAAATTCCCAGCAATACCAGAAAGTGATAATGGTGAACGTGAAAAGTTATAGAAAACTCAGTCAGCCATCTTTTTCTATTTTATTAAAAAGCTTTGCCAAATACCAAACACTGCATCAATTGAAGACTTCCAACAGCTCAAATGAGTAGCATATGTTATGAGAATGGAACATGATGATATAATCAAAGTGTTAGCTTTCTACACTATCTTAAACAAAGCAGTTGGAAGGAAATTCTCAGCAGTACTAGAAAGTTATAACAGTAAACTAGAAAAGTTATAGGAAATTCAGTCATTCAATTTTACTAAATTATTAAAATTCTGAGTCCAATTTTCAAACAGTAATAAAAGAAAAATGAAACAAACAAAGGTGTGCCTGTTAAATAAATCATCTGTATTTAAAAGCAGATGTATATAAATTCAAAGAAGTTAAAGAAAATAATAATTGTCTTTAGCTGAGTTAAAGTCTTTGGGTAGGTTGTACACAGAAAAATGTGGTTAAAAAATACTTTTATTGATAGCAACAATTCACTGACCATTTCTGTTGTTGGAGTTGATTCATTTGAAGTCACAAGCTGGGTGAGACAATTGCATATCTCTGCTCACTTGTGTTTGGCTTGGCTTGGAGAAAGCTGTTTCTCTCATTTCAGAAAGTCAAAATATGTGTTTTTTTTCTACTGAGATTAGGTTTGAGAGAAATAGGATTTAAGTTGACTCTGATTTGTCAAATATTTCACACGATCTTAATTTCTAGTCAATAAAGGCTTTGATTTGAATGGTGTGTTGTATTATGGAATCTTTTTGAAATGTGATATTGTCTGTTGTTGGGTAGAAAATAAAGTTTGGGCATGTTTTAATATGGTATTTATATATATGTTGGCATGTAATTTTATTTGAGATAGAGTTTATTTCCTATAAAGTATAATTTCCTGAAAAAAAATTTTTTTTTTTTTAAATTGTTTCACCTCAAGCAAGGCATTCCACTGCCACTACTGTGCAGGGGGTTACATAGGGTCAGGAAAGTGATGAGAAAAGGATGGTTAGATATAGGAAATGTCAGAAGGAGGGTGATAGACGGGTAAGGATACCGAGAATGAGGGTTGGTTAGATGGTGAGAGTGTTTGAGAGAATAGATGCAAGTTAGTGTGTTAGGAGGTGTCTATTGACCTTACATTTAAACTCCTGGAGATTGTAGCTGTCAAGGAAGCAGGCATGTGGAAGGGAATTCCACAGGCAGGAAGTGTGAGAAAAGAAGCTGTTGGAGTAGAAATTACGGTTACATCTTATCTGTTTAACTGTAAAAGGGTGGGACCTAGTTGCTAATCTAGTATCTCATGTAAATTCGTACCTAGGCCGCACCAATGCCCTAAGTTCATTGGAGCATAAGCCGTGAAAGTACTTATAGAAGAGGCACAGGGAAGCCACGTCATGCCGGTGAGAGAGTGGTTGCAACCGGTCTGCCAAGTCAGGATCGAACACGTTACAGATTCTCTGTTGTATTTTGTCAAGAAGCCTGAGGAGAGTAGCAGGGGCACCCG
Organism: Ascarosepion bandense; assembly: GCA_037127315.1. Lineage (NCBI taxonomy): Eukaryota > Metazoa > Mollusca > Cephalopoda > Sepiida > Sepiidae > Ascarosepion > Ascarosepion bandense. Next base: position 1,819,934 of record JBBBDQ010000466.1, read on the forward strand.
ACCAGATGTGGCAGCAGTATTCAATACACGGGTGGATGGTAGATTTATATATGTGCATGATAGATTCAGACGGAAAAAATTTCTGGGCCCTGCACAGAGAACTGACCTTCATAGCAGCGGACTTAGCAATGTATTCGAGATAGTCATTCCATTTGAGGTCCGGCGAGAGTGTAAGGCCAAGGAGGTGTAGTGTTTTACTCTCAGGGAGGCAAGCCTGTTCCATGCTAATGGGAGGTAGGTGCGATTGTCTATGATGGTTAATTGATAGCAGCTTCATTTTGGAAGCATTGAAATTCACAAGCCATTTCCTACTCCAGTCCACTACGGATTGGAGGTCCTTTTCAAGCTCGGCAGCGAGGTTTACTTTGTCGCCCACACCGGGTTTTTGATCAAGGTTTTAAGAAAATTTTTTTATAAATTCAACTGATAGAGTTTATTTCCTATAAAGAGTAATTTCCTGAAAAAAAATATTTTAAGAAAAAATTTTTTTATAAAATTCAACTGATAGTAATGCTAACTTTTTGGTCAATGAATGTCACGTTTCCTGTATGGCTATTTTTGCCATCACCATACATTTATCAATACTCTGAGCTATATTTAAAAAATTTGTGATATTCATGGTTACCTATCATTCTAGTTACTTTCTCAAAGCAGATTAAATCTAATGTTAAAAGTTTTCTTACTACCCCCCCAGATCTATTCTTCTTATTCTACATATGCTGTGTCCCTTCCAGATGTAGGGAATCATGGACTTCCTCTTGCCCCTGTTCCTTGTTGCACTTAATACTTTTTTTTTGTATCTTTTCCAAACCCCACTCTACCATCCATTTGCTCAAGCCCATAAAATATCTTTCTCACTGCTTTCCTTTTCCGTCTTTCTCTCTATCTGTCCTTTAAGTATCAAATTCTCCAAACCCTCTTTTCTCATTACATGTCCGAGGGACCTCAACTGACTCTTCCTGATGTTAAGTATAAGTTTTCTTTTCATTTGCATCGTCTCCAACACCTCGTCATTGCTTACATGTTCAGTCCATGGTATTCTCAGCATTCTTCTGTAGAACCACATTTCTGCTGCCTTGAGCCTCTCCTTCATCCTTGAAAAAATCGTCTAACATTCACTGCCATACAGAAGGATAGATAATATCACATAGCAGTCCAGCACTCTTTTCTTTGTTTCCAATTAGATTTTCCTGTCTCTCAGTACTCTGGTTAGCTTTTGAAATGCACCATTGGCCATGCCAAAGTATCTTTGGATCTCAGTGTTGCACTTTCCGTTCTCTGTCAGAACAGAGTGATTCTATAAAGAGAGAAAAATAATGCTATTCAATGACGCACTTTTCGAAAAAGATTGTTATCCGTAGTGATTAGTCAAGGGCATCTTTTTTATCTGTCTATATTTCTAAGAATATTATAACTATTTACACTATTCAGATTGTTGTCCTCATCTTTCTTGTCATATTCACAATGTCTTGGCCATTGTATGCTCTGGAATGCTTCAGGTGATTGGAATTTGGACTTGAACTCGTTATTTCATCCCCTGTGATAGATTGTTCTAGTTCCACATGCCTTACCTTTTCTGGATATCTCAGTTTCAGTCAATTCCCTTTATTAATTCAACTCTCCAAGTTTTTGTTCACTTCTGCTCTGTCCCCAAAATTCATTGATGTCCCCAAGGACCCATGGCCCAGTGGATAAAAGCATTAGTTGAAGTAATCCAGTGACTTGATCCAAAGAATTGTAACTTCGATACCTGGCCACAATGTTGAGTTATTAAAGGGAAGTAACTGAGACTGAGAAGAGTCATGACACATAAAACTAGAGCAATCTACCTCTGTTGACAAATTAAAGAGTTTGGTTCAAAATTTCAATTACCTGAAGAAGGCCAGAGTGTACAATGACCAAAACATTGTAAATATGACAATAAAGATGAGGACAACAGTTTGAAAATGTAAATAGTGTAAATGGTAACTTTTTTTGCTTTTTCAAAAGTAAGCAATTAAAGAAAGTATAACAGCAAATGAAGATAATAAATAAATATTTTTCATATTTTCTCATTATTTTTCATATTTTCTTTTGTAAAGTTCTTGAAAATTCACAAGGTTTTTTTAAAAAAAAACAAAAAAAAACTGATTTATAGAAAATCTAAAACGAAAAAGCCATCATTTAAAACTCCATAAATGTCCACTGAGTTGAGTCGCCCACATTCCCTAGGTAAGAAGGATGTTCTACTCAGACAGCTTATTTCTGAGAACCATTACTTTGTGAAAATGACTCCTGCATGGATGCTTCCCTAATTGCTACAATCGTAACCTCTTCAAGTCAAAGGTCAGTTGGTACCTTTTATATTCACATATTCTTCACTTCCTACATTCACATTCTACACCTCTTTCAATATCCCTTTCTACCTTGAGTGGCTCTTGAGCCTTGTTTTGGTAAAAAATAAATTAGTAGAAATAAATTAAAATATATGAATTACTTTATCTCCTTGCAAATGTATAGAACTTTCATAGCTTCTATTGATTGATTCAAGTTGTCAAAGTTAACAATGTGAGTAACAATAGGAATAGATAGACTATTTAGATTGTTCAGACTATTGTCCTCCTCTTTATTTCCATTATTAGGACCATTCGACTGTTGTATGCTCCGGGCTTCTTCAAGTGCAAGGCATTTCGGACTGAACCCTTTATTACGATCACTAGGATTTATCATTCTCATTCCATGTGCGATGCTACTTCTGGTAGCCATGTAGTTATCTCCCTTTCACTTAAATACTGAAGAAATAGATAGGTTCACCTATCATTTGGTACATAATCCTCCCTGGTGTTTTGAACAAAAGTAGAAGTTTATTGCTTGTTTCTTGTTTAGAATTATGTTTCTGGGTCCTTCTAAAGTCTATTTCAACTCATACTTTTGCCTCTGTAGAAACTCTGACATTTTATTTACAATTTTTTTTTTCCTCAATAGCAGTTCGCATATCATCCGGTTCACATTCTTCCCAAGTCTTTTGAACAGGAGTAGATGTTTATCCCTTCTTTCCTGTTTAGGATTTGGTTTCTGGTTCCTTAAGTCTTATTCTCTTTTTCGCTTTTACTCCCAATATCATTTTGTGTCTTAGTAGCATTATCGCTTTACTTGGGTTGAATTGATTAAAAATTCCAAGCTTTTTGCTGTTACTGGCTTGATAGGTAAGATAAGTATTTGTGTAGTTTTTCCCAAAGGTTCCCATTCACCTATTCTCTTAACAATTACAGCATGCCAGTGATTTTGTCAAAATACCTAGCAATGGAAAATTGTATAGATTAGTACAAGGTAAATATAAACAGCTTCAGAAAGAGTTTGATCTCTGTTCTTGGTTCTATTTTCTTGGTTCGTAGCCATTAATCATGTCACTCTGCTTGTCTGTGGAATGGACTGAATAAGAAAAAATCTCCTGAGGAAAATTATCTTCCATTTATGCATATACTAGCAGTATAGCCCGGCGTTGCTTGGGTGTAATGAAAGCTTTAAAACTAATCCATGGTCCTGGAACTCAGACTCTTTGGATGTTGGCATGAAAGACTAAAAAGCAATAATTGTTTCTTGTTAAAGCGAAACCATAGACTGAAAGAAAAATAAATGGATGTAAGTTAAATTTTGATTTCCTGGTATCGATATCAAATAAATTTTTTTGTTGTAAACTGAATTTTGAAAGCTAAATAAGTCCTCTGAGTAAATGGTATCATGGCTGAGACTAAGAACTACTATTATACCTACTTAGAGCCAAACCCGAAGCAAAAACTAAGATGAAAGGGCTGAAAAAAATACAGACATACAGGCAGATAAACAGACACACACACAAACATCTTGTCTTTTATATATATATATGTATATATATATATTATCTATTTTCTGCACTATTGTAAGAACTACAACCTTGAAGCTTCTGAATATCGTTTCTTATGTCTTTGTCTCTGAGTGTATTAAAGTTGATTAAAATCGGACCACTCCTTCTTTAACCCGATTTTTTCGATTATTGATTTTTGATATTTATCGGGGATACCTTGACACAAAACCTAGCTAAGAACACTCGCAGACGCTTATAGTACAACTGTGTAAATTTTCAAGAAAATCAGTTCAGTCGTTTTGGAGTCTATAGGTAATGGAAACACACACACACACACACACACACACAAAAGTTCCATTTATAAATAAGTTTAGATAGATTTTTATTTCTTTCTTTTCATTTTGGAAGGTGGTACCTGAAAAACGTGCAGATTGTCCCTTGGCACGCAATGAGCTTGGTCGCAGCACATGGTCCTTCCTTCACACAATGGCTGCTTATTACCCAGATGAACCCACCATGCAGCAACAGAAAGACATGAACATATTTATCAACCTCTTCTCAAAGTTTTATCCATGTGATGACTGTGCTGAACATTTAAGGGAAGAGTAAGTCATTTCAAGTTCTGCTTTCTTATTTTATATACATTGTTTACACATTCAGCATTCTGGTGCTTATAAGGTTGTCTATACCTTCCTATCAAAATATAAATAATTTATTTTTTTGCCCTCCTCACTTCCTGATCTATTTGTTGCTTTTCACATTTTTATTATTTTGATTCCCTTCAGAATGTAGGCAATTATATGTTTTCTTTTTTATTATGTGTGAATTGCTATGATGTCTTGAAAAGATAAGAGTGGTTTGCCATTGCATCCCCTAAGGTTTTTGAATTCAGAGTTTTCCTTCACCTATATTATTCTTCTTCTTCTATGTGCCCTGTCCTTTCAGGACATAGGCGATCATGGTTCTCCACATCTCCCTATCCCTTGTGGCTCCTAGTATGTTTGCTCCCGTTACTCCTGTCAACCCCCGTTCCGTCAGCCACCTGATCAGGGCCTGCAGATATGTTATCCGCTGCCTTCCCCCGTCTCTCTTTCCTTCTATTTGGCCAGTCAGTATCAGGTTCTCCGGGCTCTCCTTCCTCATTGCGTGTCCCAGGAACTTCAGTTGTCTCTTCCTGATGCTCAGTATCAATTTCCTTTTTGTTGCCATTCTTTCCAACACCTCATTGTTGCTTGCATGCTCAGTCCACGATATCCGCAGCATCCTTCTGTAGAACCACATTTCCGTTGCTTCCAGTTTTGTCCTCATTTTCGATGATATTGTTCAGCATTCACTGCCGTATTGAAGAACTGACATCACGTAGCAATCCAATTTTTCTTTGTTTCTAGTGAAATTTTCCTGTGTGTTAGTACTTTGCTCAGCTTCTGGAACGCATCTTTTGCCATGCCAATTCGCCTTCGGATCTCCGTGTCGCATTTTCCATCTCCAGTTAGGACACTTCCTAGGTATTTAAATTTTTGTACTTGCTTGATTCTGGTATCTCCCACATTTATTTGGCATTTTGGGTTGTACCTTTTGCTGATGACCATGCACTCAGTTTTCTTAAAGTTTATTTGTAGTCCTTTTTTGTCACTCTCCACCGCTACCTTCTGTATGAGGTCTTGTAGTTTCCTTTCCGTGTCCGCAATCAGCACTGTATCGTCTGCGTACCTTATGTTGTTCAAGTTGTGTTAGTTGTCTTTTAAGTCTAGCAAGTCCAGTCTACTCTGCTGCTTAAAAAGTAACTGTGTTTGAATCGATTCCACAAGACAGTGGTTTGTGGAAAGAAGCTGCTTGAGTGGAACATACACTACTGGTCATAATTATTAGGTGACCCCAGTTTTTTTAAAAGAAATGATGTATTTCTTACTATTTTTAATATTTATTGCCAAGTGGATAAATCTAAATGAAAATAGAATGGTTCTTTTGTTATTATTACTTTGCAAAATTTTACAAGGCAAGAAAGCAAAGATGAACTCGTCCGAATCAACCTAAATTTTCTTTCGTTGATGAAACTGCAATATAGTTAATTATTAAATATTTATAAATTCATTTGATGCACATGTTATTGTGCAGTATTAACAAAAGAACCATTCTATTTTCATTTACAATTATTCACTTGGCAATAAATACTAAAAAATAGAATGAAATACATCATTTTTTTTAAAACACTGGGGTGGCCTAGTAATTATGACCGGCAGTGTACATCTCACTAAGAGAATAGAAAATGATTGAGGGTGGTACTCTACAATAAATGTGGCATGGCAGGGCTTACCAGTGAAGGACTGGTGGAGTTAAGGACTGAAGTTCATCTGAACATTCTCCATGGAAATAGCAATAGAGCACTGAAAAGTGTGTGGTGTCTCGTCTGAGAAAGGATTTTCAGACGAGAAATAAATTTGTCACTTATTAGAATGCGGAGACACTTTTGGACTCTACCAAGAGTAGAAAATGAAGATTGTGTAGCTTTTGTCATCAGTCAAGTGCCATATGTGAAACTTGCATAGGTGATCATTTTGAAAGAAACATGACTGACTGAGCAGAAGATTTTCTTGCAGTAGGTTGCCATTAGTTTCTGTGGTAGACTGGTTGCCAACCAAGGCTGTAGAACCCATATTTAATCCATAGCTGGAGGGCGAAGTGAAAAATTCATACTTTTCCCAAGTGTATTTGCACTTAAGTGAATGCAATGAATTTAACTGGAATTCAGACTCACCTCTCTGATTTTTTGGTCTGAGCTGATATCTACTTTACCACAACGCACATCCATATGTGGCAAAAATAATCCATTTTCGACCTGGTCTAGCTCTTGTAAAGGTAAAGGATAGCAAGAGGAATGAGATACTTGCTGGAGTAGTACAGGGATCTGACCATTTTCCTAGCATCTTTAGTGATGGATCATATGTACGAGTTCTACTTGTAGTCTGAGCTAAGTTTAAATCTTAATAGTCATTCTAGGCACGTGGCCTACCGAGAAGGAACATCTGTTCATTGTGTTTGATGAAAGTTCTGGGTCCAGTCGGCGATGATGAGGATGTTAGTGGTATAGCAGTAGAGGTTGAACCTTCCTGTTAATAACATGTAAAATTTATTTTGCATTATTGCAGATATCAGCTGAGTTTGTTAAAATAGTGTCTGACATGAAAGTGCATATGAAGCAGATGTGTGTTAATGGCGTTTCACAAATAGAACATTTGTACCTATTGACATTCATCAACACTTGCTAAATGTTTATAGAGAGCAAACAGTGGATGTGAACACAGTCAAGTGGTTTGTAATGAATTTGGGCAGTGTCAACAGCAATGTATACAAAAAGCCATATTGCAGACAGTACTGTACAGCTGTCAGCTCATGATGTGAAGAACTCTTGTTCTTTTGGTGAAAATGCCAGTTTTACTGATTGTGGAAAAATATTTTTATTTTTTTAGCTGAAATTTATTATTGTGCTCCCTTATTTGTTGCAGTTTCCATGGAAACAAATACAAAGTAATACTTCTTGATCATATCTTGTGTATATGTATGCATAGAGTAGACACAGTTTGCACTAAAAAGCAAAAAAAAAAAAAAGCAGTGGTGCATCTACTTAAACATGGCTGTCCACAAAATAACAGTTTGTAGTAGTAGGAAATAATGTCAGATAAAATATCCATTAACTCCTTAGAAATTTATAGGGTGTTGCTGAAAAGTTATTAGCGCAATCAGTCAGTTAAGTGCCATATGTGATACATGCTTTGGGCGATCATGTCTTGAAAGTGACATGTCTCACTGGGTAGAAGTTTATCCCGCAGTAGGTTGCCATTGCTTTCTGTGGTAGACTAGTTGCTGACCAAAGCTATAGAACCCAATCTGTCCTATTATTTAACCCATAACTGGAGGGAAGAGACAGATTATTACCTTTCCCGGAAGTATTTGTGCATAAGTTAATACAAGGAATTCAACTGGAATTCGAACTCGGCTCCCCGATTTGTCATTCCGCGTTGATATCTACTGCACCACAACGCACATCATTCTTGATGAAGACCAAACCAAGACCAACCCGCAATTGTTAACAAAGATTTCTGGCTAAAGCAATCTCAACTGAGTGCTCCATACTCACATCCTTGTTCCCCATCTAAGTTACGCTTAGTAAATCATTTGGCACTTATAAAGATCAAACACTTAGATGGTATAATGGTTAGCCAGCTTGTCTTGCTAGATCATTTACGGCTAAGTTCGATTCTCATTAAGTGCTCCACGCTTTCGGCCGTGTCACATCTAAGCTATGCTTAGAAAATCTTGATAAAGTCAGTTAAGTGCCATATGTGATACACGCTTTGGTTGATCATGTCTCAAAAAAGACATGACTGACTGGGCAGAAGATTATCTCGCAGTAGGTTGCCATTACTTTCTGTTGTAGACTGGTTGCCAGCCAAGGCTATAGGACCCAATCCATAACTGGAGGGAAGCAATGGATTACTACCTTTCCCAAGGGTATTTGTGCATAAGTGAATGCAACAAATTCAACTGGAATTCAAACTTGGCTCTTCGATTTGTCGTTTCAAGTCAATATCCACTGCACCACAATGCAATCAATTTGCTAAAATAAAAATATTGAAACAACCAGACATCAGAATCTTTTTTTTGATTAAGAAATAAGAATATTTATCTGGGAAGACAAATATTGAATTCTAATCATACAGTACTATCCCTTAATCTTATATAAAATCCTGGGCGAAAAAAGAAAAAACCTCCCTTTGTTTTTGTTTGCATACCATAGAATTTAGTGTCCATTTAATTTTTCTCATCTGTCGGTATCATTAAAAAGTAAATTGATTTTATAAGGAAGACATGCAATAGAATTTTATTTAATAGGAATAAAATGAATGTACTACTCAAAAATATCAACAGTGAAGGTAATCGGTAAAGGAGCAAATTCAGTGATAATTTATTTTTAATCATAATATTCTTAATGTTGGCTTAAATAATCATAGGTTTGTCTTGTATCTTATAAGCTGACCAAAAATCCTAGTATAATCCTGAAGATATTAGTAAAAAAACAAAAAAAGAAAAAACACACACACACACTTTGCTTATATTTAGGACACCTAGTTGTATTGCTCAGTTGGATACAATACACAGAGAAAGTGTGCTGCGATATTATTCAGTATAATATCTGGTGCTAAATGGATATACACAGAACAGAATAATTACAATAAGAGATGAGAGAATTTACAACATAGCTGCCAAAGTAATCAGTTTGAATATTACTCAAATGACGCTCAAATGCTACTATTCTTTACTTAAATAGACCATTTCAAACCATGGGCCATTTCATCATTGAGAGTGCTGCAGGAGTGTCAGCCACTCTACAACAGGATCAAACTTACTATTCAGTAGTCATGATCTGTAAAACCAACCTTCTAATCATTATCCATGATGAAGTTGACAAATATGAATTACTATTATTATAACAAGCAAATTACCCTTTAATGTGGAATTACATCGTTAAAGCCTTGTGTCATCAGAGAGATTATGCTGTAAATTTATTTTTCATGTTAAAGTGTGAACTAATTTTTATAAATTGTTTGTTAATTGCAATGTAACATTTTGAAAGTTTATTTGAGAAGTCTTTTGAATTTTAAAATAAACCAGGAAGAAGTTTTATAAACACATAAGAAACTTTAGTTATATTGTAAGATGTGGTTTACCCCATTGTTTCTAACACTCTTTCAAAATTGATTTAAGGTATTAAAATTCAGTAAAGTAAAACTTTATTACACATTTATACCTTTTTATTGAAAATATCTATTAAACAAATTAAAGTCAATAAAAGGCACTTTTTTTTTTTTTAATCATATCACCCCAAGCAAGGTGATAACGCCACTGATGCGCAGGGGGCTACGTAAGGGTAAAAAGAATGGAAAGAGAAAGCCGGAAACCACATCCTAAACAGGGAACAAGAGATGAGCCTCTTCACCTGTTCAATAGACATGGGTGGAGTGTGAACCGGCGATAGTTTAGTCTATCTACTCCAATTGAAAAAAAAAATAAAAAATAAAAAAAGAAAAGAGTGAAAAGATTGGAAAAAAGAAAACCGAAAACTGCCTCCTTAACAGGAAACAAGGGATGTAAGTTAAATTTTGATTTCCTGGTATCGATATCAAATAAATTTTTTTGTTGTAAACTGAATTTTGAAGGCTAAATAAGTCCTCCGAGTAAATGGTATCATGGCTGAGACTAAGAACTACAATTATACCTACTTAAAGCCAAACCTGAAGCAAAAACTAAAATAAAAGGGCGGAAAAAAATTGACATACAGGCAGATAAACAGAAACACACACAAACATCTTGCCCCCCACATATATATATTATCGAATTTCTGCACCACTGCAAGAACTTCAACCCTGAAACTTCTGAATATTGCTTCCCATGTCCTTGTCCATGAGTGTATCAAACTTGATCAAAATCGGACAACTGCCTCTACAACCCGACCCCTTCGACTATCGATCCTCGATACTTATCAGGGGCACCTCGACACAAGACCCAGCCAAGAACACTCGCAGATGCCCACAGCACAACTATGCAAATTTTCAAGAAAATCAATTCAGCCGCTTCGGAGTCCACAGGCAACGGATACACACACACACACACACACACACACACACAGACACACACACACAGACAAAGTTCCATTTATAAATAAGTTTAGATTAGATACTAATTCAGTACAGTTGTTTTGTGTAATGATAATTTTATGTTCCCATTAAAAGAAAAAAAAATATCATTATTCACAGGCGTTCAAAGTTACCAATGAATTATTTTCTGAATTAGTATCTAATCTAAACTTATTTATAAATGGAACTTTGTCTGTGTGTGTGTGTCTGTCTGTGTGTTTTTCTTATTCTTATTTTTTCACACTCAGTAACCCGTTGTATCTTAGTGACTTTAATTGCCTTGCTTGAAATGAAGAATGTATCCGTATTTATTTTTTCCTCGGTGAACGTTTAAAGGAAAGAAAGCTAAGTATAAATGTGAATTTACAGCTTTTCGTTCATCAAAACTTCATTTCAAGCAAGGCAATTAAAGTCACTAAGATACAACGGGTTACTGAGTGTGAAAAAATAAGAATAAGAAAAACATTATTAAGGGGCGAGAACGATAAAATAAGGGAATCAAAAAGATAACGATTGAAGTTTACAATATTTACATTATTCGGACAATTGTTCTCATCTTAAAGACATGTGGCCCAGTGGATACAGACATTGGTTAGTTCTTGTGACTTGACCCAAAGAGTTGTGAGTTCAATACCAGGCTACAGCAGTGTTGAACAAGTAACTTACAGAGTTAGAGGGAGATAACTCATGATTACCAGAAGAGGTTCTTGGCAAGGAATAAGAATGATATAACTTAGTGATTGTAATAAAGGGTTCGGTTCGAAATTCCTAGCACCTAAAGAAGGCCGGAGCGTACAACGGCCGAAACGTCGTACAAATGGTAACAAAGAGGAAGAGAATTGTCCGAATACTGTAAATACTACCTCATCTCCAAAATTTAAAGACAAGTTGGATTTAAATTTTTGAAGATCAAAGTTGACAGGGAAGCAACAAGCTGAAAGGAGGCTTTATAAGCGAGACGTGCAACAGAAGAAACTGTTAGCATAGAACTTGCGGTTATATCTAGTCATTTTAAGTGTAAAATGAAGTGACCCAGCAGTCAATCTAGCACAAAGTCGAAGTAGCTATTGCAGATCAAGCATATCTCTTTTCGAAAAGTCATTAAAAATCGACTTTGAGAGGTTATGACAACAATGAAATGTTCTGTGTATGAAATTAATTCAAATTTTGGAAGGTCAGAGTTGACTGAAAAGCAAGAAGCCGGAAGAGAGTTTCAGGAGCGAGAAGTACGTGAGAAGGAACTGTTAACATAGAACTTACGGTTACACCTAGCCATTTCAACTGTAAGATTATGAGCAAATATAGTCTTCTTCTTATAAGTGACATGTCCCTTAAGGACGTACACGATTATGACCTTTCCCATTTCCATATCCCTTGTAACACCCTTTCTCTTGTTTCCCCTCCAAAACCCTACTCTGCCACCCATTTGATCAAGCCCATCAAGTATGTTATGTGTTTCTTACCCCTGTCTCCTTACTTCTATCTCTCCTGTGGGTGTCAGATTCTCCAAGTCTTCCTTCTTCATGACGTGTCCTAGAAACTTTTTCTGATGTTAAGTATAAATTTCCTTCTCGTTTTCATCCTCTCGAAAACCTTGTAGTTGCTTACATGTTCGATCAATGGTATCCTCAGTATCCTTCTGTAGAACTGCATTTCGGTTGCTTCATAGTAACGCTTCTAATTAGATATTTATGTCTATTTGTTTAAAAAATTTTAATTAGAAAATCTTTAGATTAGTAAAACTACAAGGCTTGAAATGTTTAGATTTTGCTCTGTCGGAATTGCATGTGCACATTCTTCATTGTAGATGATAGTTCAGTAAGATTTTTTGGCCAGTATCTTATTATTTATGGAGTCTCCTGTTTCTTTTTCACTTCAGTTTTGTTTGAATGTTGGTTTGACTTGTACAATAGGCATCACGTACAATATATTGATTTGAAAGCATTTATAGTCAACCCAAAAATAAAGTAATTAAATGGGAGATAACTCTAAAAGTCAATATGAATTATGTCCCTTAGTAGTTTTTTAATCAATAAGCATTAGAGAGTAAGACTTTTCTCTTTCTCTAACAATGCGAACTGAACTCCTACGTAGTCACTTACGTAATTTCAATCCACGTTGAAACGAAATAAGTTGACATTCAATTGTACGTATTTTTAATAAATTTAATTCTGCTTAATTATGTGTTGTACCTCTCTGTTGTTATCATTTCAATTTTTGCATTACCAATTGTATTAATAGTACAGACTTTGGGGGAAACATTATTTTGTCACAAGGAATCATTTTCACATAACACACACAAGTTAAGATCTTAGTTTTTTTTTTTTATAATCATATTGCCCCAAGCAAGGCATTTTACTGCCACTGTTTTGCAGGGGGTTACATAGGAGGAAAGTTATTAGAAAGAGTGACAGGTTATAGGGTGTAGCAGGAAGTGGGTAAGAGAAGAATGAAAATACTGATGAGAGTGGAGTGGATGGAGAAGAGAGCATGAGAGAGTGGATGCAGGTTAGTGAGAAAGAAGATGACTATTGACTTTATATTTAAATTCTTGGAGATTGTAGCTATTGGGAAAGCAAGTAAATGGAAGTGCGAGAAAAGAAGCTGCTGGAGTAGAATTTGCGTTTACAATATATTTTAATTTTGGGAATGTATTTTATTTACCTACTGTACAACACATTTTATATTTTGCCCTTTTCATAGCAGTTATATTATATTTTTATTTTAAATTATAAGTTTTCATTAATATTAGTTCAGATTCAATACAAGACTGATGACGACATCATAGCAGCTAATTTAGGAGATGTCTTTTCCGTTTTAAAATAAACCAGGATGAAATTTTATAAAAGCATAAGAAACTTTGGCTATATTGCATGCTGTTTACCACATTGTTTCTAATGCAGTGTGCACTGTCTACTCAAGGGTATTTGCCTATAAGTAAATAAAATGAACCTGACTGGAATTGGAGCTTGGCACTCCGATTAAAAATTCTGAGCCATTATCCATTAAACCACCTGCATATCCAAGCTTACGGTAACCAATCTATGTACTGCCAAGGTTTGACACTACTTTGGTGATTGTATGGAAACTTGTATTTTAATGAGATGTGTCTGTAAACCTTCAAATATATAGGTAGTCTATATACAGAAATATGGTTGACCTCAAATAGGAAGTAGGCCACATACTACACTAGCACTGAATAATAAATTATAAGATTGGTATAGGAAAGTTTAATTGGTGTTTTAGTCTGCCATGTTGTTTCTAATAGTGAACATTATCATTCAGTACTGGGTAGGACAATAGACCACATCTGGAAGCAAGACCTCTGATTGGGAGGTTGGAGGTTTTGAGGAGCACGGTACTATCTCTTAATTGCTGTTATTCTCAGGTTCATCCTGACCTGTGGTGTTAGCATCTTTTAGGATCCCATCTATGTGCAAATAGTGAACCCCCAACAAACAAACAAACAAACAAAAAAAAAAACAATGAAAGTATAAAAATACATTTTTTTAGAAAAAAAACCAACAATACTTTTTTATGTTTAAAAAAAAAAATAAAGCAACAATACATTTTATTTCAAGGCATATAATTGTATTAAAAATATTTAGATTTCAGCAGGTTGATATGCTGCTAAACAACATCAATCAACCAAACAAGTAACGTGAAAGAAAAAAAAGTGACTCAGTGTACCTTCTTAGACTTCAGATTTCAGCTGAAATAAAGTGGAAAGAGTATATTGAATCAATTACTAAGTCTGCAGCTAAGAAATTTGGTTCACTATGTCATGCTAGACAATTTTTATCACTCGAATCTATCTTACATATTTATAAGTTTATCAATTGTTCTTTCTTTGAATATTGCTGCCACATCTGGTCTAGTGCTTCTGCTATATATTTAGAGATTCTTGACAAAATCCTAAGAATCTGCAATGTTATTGGTCCTGACCTGGCATCTTGACTTCAGTCACTTTTCTACTGCCATAATGTAATTTCACTGTGCCATTTCTATAAATACTTTCATGGTAATTGTTCTGATGAACTTTCCTCTATGGTACCTAGACTTTAAGAATTTAATCGCAGTACTAGATTAGTGAGGATGTGCATTGTGGTGCAGTGGATATCAGCTCGGAACGAGAAATTGGGAAGCTGAGTTTGAATTCTAGTTGAATTCATCGCATTTACTTATGCGCAGATACCCTTAGAAAAGGTATTAATCCGTCTCTTCCCTCCAGTTATGGGTTAAATAACAGGAAGGATTTGGTTCTATAGCCTTGGCTGGCAACCAGACTACCACAGAAAGTAATGGCAACCTACTGTGGGATAATAATCTGCCCAGTCAGTTATGTCTCTTTTGAGACTTGATCGTCTAAGCGTGTATCACATATGGCACTTAACTGACTGACTAGATTAGTGGCAAGGTCTCATTATTTGAGAGTTAAAATGGCTAGATGTGACTGCAAGTTCTATGTTAATAGTTTCTTCTATCACACTTCTCATTTGTGGAACTTTCTTCTGGCTTTTTACTTCCCTGTCTACTTTGATCTTCAAGAATTTAAATGCAATGTTAATCGTTATATCTTTTTAATTGTTATTCTTTTATCGTCTTTGCTCCCTAATAGTATATGTGCTCATTCTCTAACTCACTAACCCATTGCATCTCAGAGGTTTTATTGCCTTGCTTGGGTTGAAATGATCACAAAAATGAAATCTACAATTAATACCAGATTTTAATTTTAATATTTCTTGCTGGTGTGTGTTGATGGATTAAAAACAAAAAATGAGTTGGCATGAAGCAAAATAAAACTAGAAAGGACAGTCAAAGACGACAAATCTCTGTCAAGGCAATAATGACATCATCTCAGCGATTGGCAAGAGATGATTATTAAAATAAGGAAGAATAACTGCAATGAACTTCACTGCTCTCAAGAGTGAAAATGAAAAAAAATAAACATGACCACTCTTAAAATTAAATGAATACTTAAGATGAAACAGGGGAGGTAAATCAGTATTTAGCATTTGAAAATCAATGATTAAATTTTATTAATAAAACCAGAAAATTAACCCAGAAACTTTATCCCATAACAGTTAAACCCAAAATTTAATTAGTTTGTGCCAGTCATAAGGTCAATCATTCCTGAAAGCTTCATCTGAATCTATCCAGTGGGTCTTGAGATATCTTGACCACGGACAGACAAACAGGCAAACGTGACCAAATACAATATCTCTACCTTAAGGTAGAAATAATAATTATATAAGAAACATTTAGGTTTGTTTTTCTTGAAATTATCTGTGGAAAGAAATTGGAAATTACATCTATTTGGAGAAAAAAAAATGCATCTCTTTGCAATCCAAGGGAGGTAATCGTTTACTGATTATGAGTATTAAAGCAAAGTAGACAATAACTGTTCATCTATTATTCATTTTTCTTGCTTGGATGCTCATGCTTAAAGTATTGATAAACATAGCACAGGAGGTTGTTTTGTTTTGATAAAATAAATTCAGAATTGTTATTGTATTTATAGAATAACATTTGAATCAAATATGTAAAATTTAAAACATCAAGTAATTTGATATTTTAAATTTTGGCCAGTTGTCTTAGTATGCTTCAATAAATGAATTGAGTCCATTTTTAGTTCTTGCGATATTAATGATTGTACTATTAGCACAATGCTATTGACTGTGTAACAATTTTTATAGGCTAAGAAAATACAATTTCAAATTTGTAGAAGTACTGAATATATATTGTAAATATAGGCTGCGTTAAAATTTGTTGAACTTTTGTCGTTTCAGCTTGAAGACAAACCAACCTGATACAACCTCTCGTCACACCTTATCACAATGGCTGTGTCGTACGCACAACCAGGTCAATATCATGTTGGGCAAGCCTGAATTTGACTGTAGTAAAGTTGATGAACGCTGGAGAGATGGGTGGAAAGATGGAAGCTGTGATTAATGAAAATGGAATATAGAATTGATAAAGAAAAAAGAAATTTATAATCAATATTCACGATTTATTTTCTATTTTTGTATAAATTGATTAAAAAGCAAAAAAAAAAAAAAGACTAAGGCTAACCGTGGTTTATTAATGAACAAATGATTTCTTTCAATCATCATGCTTTTTTTAATTTAAATTTTTTCTTGTATGTAAAAAAAAAAAAACCTTCAACTTCGCAAGCTATTTACTTGCATATATTATCTTCTGTGAAGAAAGACAACAGTCTAAAAGTTAGGAAACGAGAAAGTTCATTATTCAACAGTAACTGCTTTGGTGAGACAAGATTGCTATCTTGTTTGTATGCAGGGAAGGTAGGTCCTGCCTCTTTAGGCAAAGACTAGAAGAAGGTAACTTTGAAAACAAATCCACCATAAGAATTAGCCTTGGGTGTCAACCAGTCTTGGAGAAGGAAACTGAATTCAAAACCACCTGCTGTCTTCTAGGTCTTGCCTCTTTAGGCAAAAGCTAGAAGAAGGTAACTTTGAAAACAAATCCACCTCTGAGAGGAGCGATGTTGTAACCTTGAAATTCTCGATGCAAAAGAAACCATTAAGCCATTGCACTATTCTGTCTTGAATTTGCTTGCAGTGTTTTTACACTGCAAGCAAATGGAATATTTTATATTTTATATTCTTTCATATTCTTTATTCTGTTTCAATTTCTGGGATGACGAGCTATCATCATTTACACCATTTACAAGTAGACAATTGTCCTTGTCTTTGTTCATAATGCTTCAGCCATTGTGCCCTCTGGTCTTCATTAGTTGTATATCGATATGGGTAAGCCTACAGAGAATTCCAAACTAAACCATTTATTAAATTTATGAGGGTGGACCATTCTCATTTTACTCTTCATGTCTAGGGATATCTTGTCTAGTTTTTATTTTTTAGTACTGCTAAGTTATTATTCTCCCTGTTTTCACTGAGTCCAAGTACACACTGCCCAACCCAGTGACTAAACTCACAATTACTATGTTACTAAATTCACAAACTAACACTTTAAACCACTAAGCTATTGAGTCCCATAGGCCAATTCTCTATGTAGTACATGGAGCCTTAAACCTATCCTGCTTGCTGATATATTCTACTGCTTATGCTTGTTATACTGAAGAGAGTGGCTTGTTATAAATGCTGGCAAATTTGGTATCCTCCCCGTGTTCTATGTGCTGTTTCCCTTGATGATGTGGGTGATCATGACTCTCCACAGCTTCTGTCGTTAGTAGTACTTGGTCAAGTTTCTCCTTTTGTTATCTCTCCTAAACCCTGTTCTACTAACCATTTACACAAGTGCATTAGGTAGGTTATTTGCTGTTTTCCTTGTCTTCAAGAAGTCATGTGAGTGATCTATTCTCCAAGCCTTTTCTCTTGATGTGTCTTAGAAATTTCAATTTTCTTTTTCTGATTCTAAGTGCCATTTTGTTTCCATTTTCTGTAAAGCTTTGTTCTTCATGTTTAGTCTGTGGTATTCTTAGCGTCTTTCTATGGAATCACATTTCTGTTGCCTCAAGTCTCTTCTTGTCTGGCATTCACTACCATAGAGAAGGAATGATGTAAATTTGCTCATTACCATTTTTGTGTGCTTGTACAAAAGTAATTTTTAAATGGGAAAACTCCCATTTTGATTATGAAAAAAATGTAGGTTATCTCCCCTTCGATTTGGTGTATGACCTAAATTTAGCATCTAAAGTTATTTGAAGCAGGAACGAAGCTGACCACCCCATACTATAAAGATGTGTTTTAATCTACTCTGGATGACAGGCAAAGCCAGCCATGGAAAGCAAACATCAAAAAAGAAAACAAGATCAACTTCAGAATATCTAACCATTCTCAATCTTTGAACTTTGTTCCTTCTGAAATGGCAATGACTGCTAATAAAGTTTTTATTTAACAAGTTTTCCCCCCTTTCTTTCTCATTGTACAATGTATGATTTATATAAAAGTATATGTCTTTAAACTATACATATACTTAGTTCTTTATTCCTCTTGCTACAAATTATATGGGGAGCGGTTGATTTTCCCCATATGATGGAAAACTTATTTTTTTTAGAAGGGGTCATCATTAAACTGAAATTGTCTATCCTAAATTCTTTCATCCTAATTAGGTCTTCTGGAGACTAATTTGTATTCAAATGACTCTCAAATTAGATCTTAAAATGAACCTCTCTTTATCTTGATAATGATGTTAATTTTCAATTTAAGCCTCTGTTTTTATCATAAATGATTTTATTTCATTCTTATAAACTAAAAAGATTGATGGCAATTTGTTCTGTATTTATTGGAATAAAAGCTATACTAATCTTGAATAGTTGTTATTTCTTGTTGAATTTGTTTTGTGTGTCTAATTTTTAATTAGTGAGGCTTTGGATTTGCAATTTGTATTTAGTCATTGTACTTGAGAAGGAAGTTTTTCAAAACTATATGCATCGCAGATGATGCCTCATACCTGATTTCAAATACATTATCTTTTTTAGTATTATCTTTTGACATGTTTTACTCCCTCTTATTATTGCTTCTCTGGGCAGTACATCTACTGACCACATCCTGGAGCAAAAAGAGGATTTATATCACTTTTTTATTTTTTATATACAGCCGTGAATACAACAACAACTAGTGATGACAATTGGCAGACAAGGTGGACTAATGCCCAAAAAGTTTTATGAAAAGTGTATAAGAAAAGTTCATATCTTTATTTCCATTATTTTTTTTTCTATCTTCAAAAACATGATACAGTGTAACCCGGATATAAGAGAGTTGCCGGGACAGGATACAAGTTCTCTTATATCCGGGTTTCTTATATATCCGGGTTTGGTCTATTTTATATACTTTACCACAGGCTCTAATTTGGGACCAGAGAAAATATCTTATATCAGTTTTTTCTTATATCAGGGTCTCTTATATCCGGGTTATACTGTATCTTGGTTTAGTTGTTTAATTCTGTGGTTCCATAAATTTGCCTGTCTAAAAGTGGTTATTTTCACATTGTTTACCAACTTCTGATCTTTAATAATGCCTATCACATTGGAATGGTTCAATTTGAGCAATCTAAAATGTACTGAATCAGATTTTTATTTTTTTTTTAATCACTTTATGTCAAGCAATCTGATAATGCCACTAAAATGCAAGGGGCTATTGGGACTGGAAGAGAATGGAGAAAATTTGGAAGAAACTGGAAATACAATACTAAACATGAAACAAGGAATAAATCTTTATTCCTGTGCAAAAAGCTGGCGAGGTTTGTTAACCGGATTGTAGGTGAACCTATCTACTCTTATTGGATAGAAAGAAAATTAATCAAGCCTATATATCTGGGAAGTGTATTAACAGTAGATGGAAAGTGTGACATAGAAATCTGAAGGGGTATTGGGATAGTAAAAGATGCCTTCCCAAAGCTAAGCAGAGTATTAAAGAAAAATATCATTAGAAACAAAGAAAAGAATACTGAACTGTTATGTATGTGCGTTGTGGTGCAGTGGATATCGGCTTGGAACAAGAAATTGGGGAACCGAATTTGAATTCCAGTTAAATTCCTTGCATTCACTTATGTGCAAATACCCTTGGGAAAGGTATTAATGTGTCTCTCTCCCCTTCAGTTATGGGTTAAATGACAGGACAGATTGGGTTCTATAGCTTTGGTTGGAGACCAGTCTGCCCCAGTAAATAATGGCAACCTACTGCAGGATAATATTCTGTCAAGTCAGTCATGTCTCTTTTGAGACATAATTGCCCATTAAAATCTGACAATTATTTAATTTTTGCAAGAATTTCCAAATTAATGTGTTTTTCATTGGATGAAAGTGAGTTACGTAATATTACATTATCCAATGTGTAAATTCTTGTTAGTAACGATTTGGCTAACTGCTAACAAAAATGAAAACGAATTTTTACCAAAAATTTCGAACTTGTTAAAAAGGGTTAAAAAATAAAAAAATATATTTGATATTTTCTTTTAATAATAACATAAACATTTTGATGAAAACGTTCGTTTTTATTAAATTTGGAGCCTTTTTTCCTGTTTTTTTTTTTTTCAGCGATTAGTGGAGGTGCCTATGAGTAGTAGTAGTGAGTTGTTTTTCGTGAGTGAAGAAAAAAAACTAGTTAGTATTTTAATCACGAATAATATCACTAGCAAATGAACCTATTAATTTTACTACAATTAAAAAAAATTTCCTGACATTTTTAAGAAAATATCAGAAAAGATGTATTGTATCTACTTAAAGTTAATTGAAACATTCTAACAAATTTACCGTACAAAAGAACAAATGCACTTAAAACGAAAGAATAAATAGAAAAATCAAGGGAGACAATTACAGACAAATTATCTCCCTTGCATTTATTCCAGGAAAATGTTTTCCTCCCTTGTAAGAGCCTAATTGAAGTCACACTAAATAAATTCCACATCCTTTTGGCCTTGTTAATCATTAACTAGATACGAGACACGAAGAGAATATTTTACAAATTTACTTTCTAGATTAAGTGCATATATATATATATATATATATATATATATATATATATATATATATTCGTTATCCTCATACAAGCCTGTTTCGCTGTATCACAGCTCGTCAGTGTGAATAGACAAGGTCACAAAGACAACCACTTGCTTCTGGCCGGGATCGAATATATATATATATATATATATATATATATATATATATATATATATATATCCAAATGAATAAGGAACAAAGAAAATATTTACAACGTTCAAAACATTAATTTAAAAAAGTGCTCAATATAGAAATAGACCAGTGAATATTTATTATAAATTATACTTCAGAACATGTACAAATTACAATCTACTACAAAAGTGTACATTTTGTTTTGGACATTGAAAGAACAGTCTCTCATCAGGTAGTTATTTTTGAAAAGAAAATTGATGAAAATTCACTTACTTTTATTTGCAAAATTTTTTCGTACGAGGTAAAGAGGATAGGAAAGACGAGAAAACAAACAGAGAAATTGTAGGGGCTTGTATAATTCCCCCGAACAATAAATAAAAAGGAAAATACACTACAAATAAGGTAAAATAGACTTTTGTTTATTTTCGTAAAAAAATAAAAGAATTATTTTTTTATACAAAAATGTAGTTGTCCGTATAAAGATGAAGAATGGAAGAAAGAAATGAATTGGGAGTGTGAGAAGGAAAGGAAGGGACTATGTGTTGCGAGCGAGATGAGAGAAAGAGAGGGTGAAACATTGTTCATTGATGCGTGATACGGTCTGTTGTGTGAACTGCTGCATTCTCTCTAAGTACTCCGAACTGCCCGTTCCTCTCTCTGGTAGAGAAAGTTTCTACTGTCTTTTTATATTCATGGTGAGGCTCCTGAAAATCGAGAAATATGTTGCTTTTATCGAGCCCTGATTGGTCAAAATTCACATTTTTGACCATGTGATGTGTTTTCAACTACGTCCGTGCTTTTGTGTCCGCCGTTCTTGTTTTTGACCCAAAAGTGTTTGGTAAGGGGCGAATGCCCACACAATTGCATTTTAGTGACACAGGTGGTGTGAATTAATTTTATTGTGTGTGTGTGTGTGTGTGTGTGTGTGTGTGTGTGTGTGTGTGTGTGTGTGTGTGTGTTGAGCTTGGAAAATAAAACAAAAAACAGCACAAATACTCCCTCCCCCCCAGATTGGAAAAAATATGAAAGATATATATTTTTTTTATTATGTAATATACTACTTAAAATGTTTCAGCCAGTAGACTTTTCTGCCGGTTTTTGTTGTAGGTGTGATGTCAGTATTTTGTTTTTCAGCTTCCTCATTTTCTGTGTGAATATGTTTTTGTGGAGGTATTGTATGAGGTTGTTCCTCGATATACGCTGGTTTAATGCGATCAATAGCTATATTATCTTTGTTTTCTTTCCTCAGGATAGTAAAATATTTTTCATGCCTGTCCAGAACTTGATATGGTCCTGAATAATTTGGACAGAGTGGTTTTTTAACCGCGTCATTCCTGGTAAATATATATTTGCAGGTGTGAAGATAGTTTGTGATGTAAGTTTGTTTCTCTGCTTTCCTGGTGGATGTAAAGTTGAGAAGAGACACTTTATGTTTTAATTCTGTTACAAACGTTGTTGTGGGTGAAATACCTGTCTTGTGATTGAAATACTGTCCAGGTAGGGTCAATGCTGATCCGAAAACTACCTCTGCAGGTGTGCATTGTAAATCTTCTTTCACCGTGTTTCTTATCGTTAAAAGGAATAGTGGTAAATTGTCTTTCCAGACCGCATTATTTAAGTTCATAGCCAGAGAAGCTTTTAACTGTCTGTGGAATCTTTCTACCACCCCATTTGCACAGGGGTGATAGGCAGTTGTTTTAATGTGATTCGTTCCTAACAATTGGTTAAATTCAGCAAAAAGTGTTGATTGGAACTGTGAACCTATGTCTGTTGTGATTACTGAAGGTACTCCAAAAATTGCTATCCAGTCCTGCAGTATAACTCTGGCTATTGTTGCGGCTGAAATGTCTTTGACTGCTATGACTGTAGGCTATTTGATTAATCTGTCAACCATAGTGAGAATATGTGTATGTCCTTTTGAGGTGGGTAAAGGTTCTACTAAGCTGACATGAATGTTGGTGAATCTAGCATCAGGTGTGCTAAAATACCAAGTGGTGATTTCGTGTGTCTGTGGATTTTATTCTTTTGGCAAGGTATACAAGTTTTAGTTCAATTGCGAATGTCCGTGTTCATATTGGGCCAAACAAAGCGTTCTGCAATTAACTTTACAGTGGCTCTTTTTCCTGGATGAGATAAGTTGTGAAAATGTTGAAAAACTTGTCGTCTGATGCTAGGTGGTATATATGGGCGTGGATGTGTTTGTGATACATCACAATAAAATTTCATTGTACCAAATGGTATGGGCATTTCTTTTAGTTGTAAGGATGTTTTTGTTGTACAACTGGAAATGTTTCATCTGTTTTCTGCTCTTGTGCGATTAACTCCATATTTAATGAACTGGAATTCAAAGAGGCTATTGTAGATCGAGATAATGCGTCTGCTATAATGTTCTCTTGTCCCTTAACATATCGGATGTCTGTGGAGAACTGGGCGATATAATCGAGATGTCTGATTTCTCGTGGATCATATTTATCTACATGTGTATGTAGTGCATATGTTAATGGTTTATGATCGGTATAAATGCAAAAATTCCTTCCTTCCAGCAAGTGTTGAAAATGTTTAATTGCAAGGTAAATTGCTAGAAGATCCCTTGAAAGGGTACCGTATTTCGTCTGCGTCTTGCTTACCTTGGCAGAAAAAAATGATAGAGGAGTCATTGTGTTGTTAGCAAGTTGGTGTATGACTGCTCCTACAGCTATTTCTGATGCATCTGTTGTAAGCGTAAGTTTTGTGCCCTCAGCTTGTTTGAAGGCTTCTAAGGTAGGTCCTTCTAACTTTTAACGGTTGGTTCTTTGTTTTGTCTTTTAACAAATTTGTTAACGGTGCAAGTAATGTAGAACAGTTAGGTAAAAATCGTCTGTAGTAGTTAATTACGCCTATGAATCTGCGTACTTGTCTGACGGGTTTTGGGAAATTTAAGCTTGCACTTACTTTCTCAGGTAGTGGAGATATTCCGTCGTTGTCGATTAAGTGTCCGAGGAAATTAACCTTTGGTTGGCCGAAAATGCATTTCTCTATATTTATTTTCAGACCGTAATGTCTTTCAAAGGTTTGCTCTAAGTGCTGTCTGTGCTCGTCGAGTTTTCTGCTGGCGATTAAAACGTCATCCACATATGCAAATATAAATGGCAGACCTCTAAAAACTTCGTCTATTAACCTTTGAAAGGTTTGACAGGCGTTCCTAAGCCCAAAAGGCATCTGTATGAACTCGTAAAGACCAAATGATGTGGTCAGTGCAGTTTTATGAATGTCTTCTTCTGCCACTGGAACTTGGTAATACGCCTTTACGAGATCCAATTTGAAAAATATGGTGGCGCCTTGCAGACCGATGGCGAAATCGTGATTATATGTGGAATAGAGTATCTATCCGGGACCGTTTTAGCATTTAACCTTCTAAAATCGCCACAAGGGTGCCATGTTGTAGCGTCAGACTTTTGCACCATGTGTAGCGGTGAAGACCAAGCACTTTTCGAAGGTCGGATGATCCCTTGCTGTAACAATTGTTGAAACTCGTTTTTTGCAATCCTATATTTATCCGGTTTCAATCGTCATAGACAGGTTGTTCAGTTGTCATGATGTAGTGCTTGGCATTATGTTTTATGGTGTCTGTGTTTTTAAATGGCTGGGAGAGTTGTGGATATTTTTGTAGTAGCTGACGGATGTATTGGTCCTCGGGTAAGGCAGAGCTGATTCCAGTAGATTGGTATTTCGAGGTGATTCCTTTTACTGAAATCTTGGTTTGATTGTCTATAAGTGTGTGATTAGTCATGTCGACAGACAGGTTGAATCTGGCTAAAAAATCTGCCCCCAATATAGGCGTTGTTACACTGGCTATGGTAAAATTCCACAAAAAATTCCGTCGCATGCCGTGATTGATATTCAGTGATTTCTCTCCGTAAGTTGGGATTTTGGTACTGTTTATCTGCTTGAAGGTGATAAGACTGTGGCATAGTCTCCTGATTTTGTGTTGGTGGTATCACGCTTATTTCAGATCCGGTGTCTATTAAAAGGTTATATCCATGAATTTTGTCACGGATATAAAATAGACGACCTTTTTTCGAAAATCCAGCAACAGCCGTCGTCTCTACTGGCTGGAATTTCCGTTTCCCGAATTTGGGTTGTTAAAAGAACAAGGGTGTGTACAGTGTCTCGCCTCAGTACCGAACCTTCTGTAGTAATAAGAAAATTTGTCTTTTCTATCGCGGTTGTCAGTCTGGCCTCTAATGAAACTTCGCTTTCTGTAGCCTGGTCGTCTATCATGGGGGTGCCGTCGGTCTGTTTGTAGTAAGTCTTGTAATTGTTTAGACAATTTTTCTATAGTAGACTTGAGTTCGTTAAGTTCGCTGTCTCTTTTTTGGGCTGGTTGTGGTTGAATAGAGTTTACCCTGCGGCTTCGAAGACTTTCATGAATCCGATCTGCTATGTCCGCGAGTTTTTCTGTCTTCGTCTCCTCCGTCATGGGTGCGAGGATTTGTGTTGTTGTAGTGGGTAACTTGTCCAGCCATAAGCTCCGCATAATATTCTCGGACATTTTGTTGTCACCCAGCAAGGTTCGCATGTGCCTTAATAACTGCGATGGAGTGCGGTCTCCTAATTCAACCTGAGTGAAAAGGTTGCGTAGCATTGTTTCATTCGAGACACCGGTCCGTTTTAAAATTGCTTCCTTGAGCCTTTCATACGGGTTGTCATCCGGGACATTTTCTAGCAAATCTGTTACTTCCTCGACGACGTCCACTGGCAGTTATTTATCTTTATTTTCTATCACAAATTGTGATCTATTAAATGTTTTAAATTTAAATTTAAATTTTATTTTTAACATTAAATACCAAGTTCTCTGGGAGGTGATTCGCTTCGCATCGAATAATGTTTGGATTTGAACAAACCAGGACTTAGTGTTAATCGAGTTGAAAGCCGGGATATTCAACGATATTGTGGCGAGAGGGGTTTCCGAAGATTGTGATTCCATTATTTTCTCCTTCCTTTTCGCTTTGTTTTTTTTTAAAATGTAGTGTTTCACTTCTTGGTCACCAAATTGTAGAGGCTTGTATAAATACCCCGAACAATAAATAAAAAGGAAAATACACTACAAATAAGGTAAAATAAACTTTTGTTTATTTTCGTAAAAAAAATAAAAGAATTATTTCTCCTTGGCCTTACACTCTCGGCGGACCTCAAATGGAATGACTATATTGAATCCATTGCCAAATCTGCTGCTATGAAAGTGGGCTCCCTGTGCAGGGCCCGGAAATTTTTCCCACCTGAAACTATTCTGCACATATACAAATCTACCATCCGCCCGTGTATTGAATATTGCTGCCATATCTGGTCGGGTGCCCCTGCTGCTCTCCTTGGGCTTCTTGACAAAATACAAAGGAGGATCTGTAACGTGGTTGATACTGACTTGGCAGACCGGCTGCAGCCGCTCTCACACCGGCGTGATGTAGCTTCCCTGTGCCTCTTCTACAAGTACTTTCATGGCTTCTGCTCCGATGAGCTTAGATCACTGGTGCCGCCTAAGCACGAATTTACACGAGATACTAGATTAGCAACTAGGTCCCACCCTTTTACAGTTAAACAAATAAGATGTAACCGGAAATTCTACTCCAACAGCTTCTTTTCTCGCGCTTCCCGCCTGTGGAACTCCCTTCCACAAGTCTGATTTCCCTACAGTTACAATCTCCAGGTGTTTAAATGTAGGGTCAATAGACACCTCCTATCACACTAACTCCCAACTATTCTCACAACACTCTCATCTACCCAACCCTCATTCTCGGTATCCTCACCCGCCTATCACCCACCCTCTGTTATTTCCTATATTTAATCAGCCTTTCTCCACTCTACGTAGCCCCCTGCACAGTAGTGGCAGTGACATGCCTTGCTCGGGGTGAAACGCTTATAAAAAAAAAAAAATACAAAAATGTAGTTGTTCGTATAAAGATGAAGGACATGTGAAAACTTAAATAAAATTTCAATGAAACCTTAAAAATATAGATTTACTTCCTTCTAATCCTTTTTACAAATTATTTTTATCGCAAATACAAATAAAGTTATAAATATTTTAATGTGCACACGAACAATAAAAATATTAAAATTTTATAATAGATATAAAATAACATAAATATTTTTGAAGTTTTAAAAAAATTATTCCTTTTTTTATTTCTGTTTTTGTTTTCTCATCTTTCCTATCCTCTTTATCTCGTACGAAAAAAAAAATTGCCAATAAAAGGAAGTGAATTTTCATAAATTTTCTTTTAAAAAATAACGTTTATTATCATCATTACTAACTACATGATGAGGCATTGTTCTTTCAATGTCGTAACAAAATGTACACTTTTGTAGTAGATTGTAGTTTGTACATGTTCTAATATATATATATATATATATATATATATATATATATATATAAGTGTGTAGCTTAATATTATTAGGCGTTTAAAACCGAAGCAACAGGTTTCGCGAAATATATATATAGTGTTGAGTTGCGTTAATATTTTGTTTTTTCGGTGGTTTATTGATAAAATATATTTAGGCAAGCAGGTTTTTATCGTAAAGTGCTCGATATTGGGATAGAGATAGAACGTTGACATGCACAAATAATTTATCCCTTTAACTGAACAGGTTCATGCCAGCTTTAAAGTTTCGTGAGAATATCGTGATGACGTTCTTAATTGTAAGGGTTGGTTTGCTTTTAGGTCCCGGTTTTTTCTTGTTTATATGAAGCATGGCGGGATTTTGTGGGAATTGTCTTATTTGTGATTGGTGGATTTCTTTTTCATTTTATCTCCATCAATTGAAGATGCTCAACAGACTTTTCATATTTGGGAAAGACATAAGAGTAATCAAGAATCTCTACTGTCAGCAAAACGCTTACATACGGACAGGTAATGAATTCAGCAGTTATACAAAGATAGAAAGGGGCGTAAGACAAGGATGTGTCTTTTCACCGGATCTATTCAACTTGTACAGCGAGACTATTTTGAGAACCCTAGATTTTATGCCAGGATTCGTCATCGGAGGCCATAAATTGAATAACATAAGGTACGTAGATGATACAGTGCTTATAGTAGACATGGAAAAGAAACTACAAGACCTCCTACAGAAGGTAGCTGAAGAGAGTGACAAGAAAGGATTACAAATAAACTGCAAGAAAAACGAAAGCACGGTCATTAACAAAAAGAGCAGCCCCAAATGCCAAATACAGGTGGGGGATACTAAAATCAAGCAGGTACAAAAACTTAAATATCTGGGAAGTGTTCTAACTGAAGAATGCGACACAGAGATCAGAAGGCAAAATGGCATGGCAAAGGACGAGTTCCAGAAGTAGAGTATTAAGAGACAGGAAAATTTCACTAGAAACAAAAAAAAAAAAAAAAATAGTGGATTGCTATGTGATGTCAGTTCTTCAATATCGCAGTGAATGCTGGACAATATCATCGAAGATGAAGGAAAAAACTTGAATTTACTGGAATGTGGTTCTACAGAAGAATGCTGCGGATATCAATGACCGAGCATGTGAGCAATGACGAAGTTTTGGAAAGGATGGAAACGAAAAGGAAATTAATAGTGAGCATCAGGAAGTGACAGCTGAAGTTCCTGGGACATGCAATGAAGAAAGAGGGCTTGAAGAACCTGTTACTAACAGGCCAGATAGAGAGAAAAAAGAGACAGGGGGAAGCAGCAGATAACATATTTGAAGGGCCTGAGCAGGTGGATGATAGAATGGGGCTTGCATGGTGTAACAGGAGAAAGCGTACTAAGAGCCATCAAGGATGAGGAGACGTAGAAAGCCATGACCGACTACGTCCTGAAAGGACAAGACACAAAGAAGAAGAAGAAGAAGAAAAAGAAGAAGAAGAAGAAGAAGAAGAAGAAGAATCCGCTTAATTGTTTTTTTTTTAAATTTGGGTTGGTCTTTTTTGTTGTTATATTGACCTCTTTTTATTGTTTAAGAAACAATAATCTATAGAAATAAAAAATAAAAAATAACACCTGCACAATGTTCCATCATGAATCATGTTAGATTAAAGATCCTTTTCCTACCTGTTCTTTACTTATTCTATTCGTATATATATATATATGAGTGTGTGTGTGTGTGTGTGCATTTGTCTATATTTCTGAGATGAGGTAGTATTTACAGTATTTATATTATTCAGACTATTGTCATCATCTTTGTTGCCATTTATACGACGTTTCGGCCGTTGTACGCTCCAGCCTTCTTCAGGTGCTAGGAATTTCGAACCGAACCCTTTATTACAATCACTGGGGTATATCATCTTCATTCTTTGCGTAAAACCTTAAGGACACATGGCCCAGTGGATAAAGACGTTGGTTAGTTCCTGACTTGACTCTTAGAGTTGTGATTTCAATACCAGGCTACAGCAGTGGTGAACAAGTAACTTGCAGGATTAGAGGGAGATAACTCATGACTTCCAATCAAGGCTTTGTGCAATTAAATGCACAACAATTATAAACAAGACGAATTTGCTATACGAAAAATTATTAAACACCATATTTCTGCCGTAATTCCTCAAAAACATGTAAAATTTATAATATAGAAAATAGGAGGTTGCAAATTTTGTTGTTTCTAATCCAAATAACCCCATCAAATGTAAACTGGAGATGACTAATATAGCGTATGACTTTCAATGCCCTGTACAATGCTGTCTTTCTTGACATAAATCAATTACCTATACTGGCCATATTACCAGTTCTTTGAGTAGACGCCTTACATGCTATCAATCTAGTAATAGTGTAAGAAAAAACATCTATTAACCCATAATTTACAAAAAACCTTTAAGAAAAATTTTTGTTGAAAATACTACTTAAGTCACAATATCAAAAGCATCATATAAGAGAGGCACTATATATCAAATAATTTTCTCCTACCATCAACCTTATATTATTTAACAGTGAAAATGAAGTTTTGCAATTTTCTAAAAAATAGACAGATATTTACGCGTTGCCCAGTCTCGCTTGTCACGTGATAGATTTAAAGAACGCTCCTTTTGAAAAACACAAAAATTACGTTACAGTCAAAACATGAGGATAAAGTAACAACATTCGAAAAATAAAATTCTTGAAAATGGCCAGTAAAGTAGCTGAAAGCACTTGGAAAGTAAAAAAATAGTGGCACATTTTTACATTCCTTATTTCCAGCAAAAAGGAAACATGTCAGAATACGGGGAAAAATAAAACAAAAATTAATAAAATCTACCTGTCGAAAAAAGACATTATCAAAGAGAGAGGAAAAAAGACATTATTAAAGAGAGAGAACAACAAAAGTAAAGGAATTGATGTTAATTACATTTTTGAGGATTAAAGTGCAAGATGGATTCTGACGAGAAAAAATTATTTATTGAAACATAGAAAACTTATTTTACTAAGAGTAAACTTAGAAATTGATTTAATATGATCATTCCCTTTCATATCACTTAAAGATGTGAACCCAAGAAGGCACAAGGAATTGATACAGAATAGAACATACAATTGTATCTAGCTAGTTCAACAGTAAAAAGGAAACAAGTTTAAAAGAAAGATTGCTGCCCAAATATATATAATTTAATATTTACATTATAACATGTAAATAACTGCTGTAAAATTGTACATTTTGTTTCGACATTAAAAAACAATGTCTTATCAGATAGTAATTTAAAATGACTAACTACATGATGAGACGCTTTATTTAAAACTCATATTTATGAAGCATCACTTCACTTTCCGTTTTTGGAAAATTTTCGTAGAAGGTAAAAGGTTTAATAAAGAAAAAAAAGAAAAAGGTGAAGAACAAAAAAGAAAAGAAAACAAGAAATTAATAAAAGGAAAAGAAAGAGGAAAAAAAAATAAAGTCAGAAAGAAAAAAGCAAGCATAACAAATACTATAGAAAAAATAGAGAGAAAAAGGGAAAAGGAGAGAAGTATAAGAAAAATTTCCAACGGGACAAAGGAAGCGGAAAGTAAAGAAAAAAAATGAGAAGATGCCAGAGAATGAAAAATGAATGCTAATGACCAGAATTCAAATTTGAACGGAAATGAAGTGTAACAGTAAGATGCAATGATGCAATTCAAATCTTATGGTATTTTTAAATAAAATCACCAACTCATATAAAAAAAAAAACAGTTTTTTATAGAATGTAAAATGAAAGATAGGTAATATAAAGGCTAAATTACACCAACTTAATATTATAAATTATAATAAAAATAAAAATTGAACTATATATATATATATATATATATATATATATATATATATATATATATATATATATATATATACAAATGAATATCATTCAGCAATGAATTAGAACACTCTCAGCTATTGGGCGTGTATAATGAAAACATACACGCCAAAAAGTCGCCCGTAGCTCAGAGGTAGAATCGCTGACTGACGTCAATGCGGTCGGGTTTCAATCCTGGGTCAAAGGCAATCGGCTGTCTAACCGTACTGATGAACTGTGATACAGTGAAACAGATCTGTCTGCGGATGACTATATATATAGTATCTTTAATTATATATATATATATATATATATATATATATATATATATATATATATATATAATTAAAATTAAAGATACTATCAGTACATTAGGAGAAAAATAATAAATATAAAAACCTCTTAAATGGCTATACATATTGAACACAATTGATACCTAAAACTATCACAGATGGTAACATAATGTAGATAAGAAGATAATATAATATAAGGAGAGAGATTATAAGTTAAAGGATTTTTTTGGGGGGGATATTTTGAGGACCGATTGTTGTATCATTTGGGTCTGACGAGCTGCGATAATAACATCAAGACGCGGTGAAATAGGTATTACCCACTGTAATATTCTCAAATATTTTATAAAATCTCTCTCTCTCTCTCTCTCTCTCTCTCTATATATATATATATATATATATATATATATATATATATATCTTTCTCTCTCTCCATATATATATATATGGAGAGAGAGAATATATATATTTATATATATTCTCTCTCTCTCTCGCCATATATATATATATATATATATATATATATATATATATATATACCAGAACCTGCACCACCCATCCCAAAGATTGATCTCCCAATGCTTTGACAACCAGGATAAAAGTCAGACCATTCAACGACGAAAACGCTGTGATGACGATGATGTTGAGGATAACGATGAGAATAATAGTCTGCGTGTAAATATTATAAACAAGACGTTTATCGTTTCCTATCCGCGAGTTTAGTCCTGTGTTGGATAGGAAATTAAGAACTAAAAGCAACCGTTTCTTCACTTTTACAAAAATTCACAATGATGTGTGAAATCCTGGCTTTGCCGAATTGAAAAAGGATTGAGCACGTGCCGAAAGAAAAAGTCGAAACTATATTTCGGGAGTAGATGTTAAATTGATTTTCTGACCAATGGAAGCGATTTGCAAGACTAAAAAAGACTTAGTGATCCAGTGCGAAAATCTAAATGACTATAAAACGCTTCGGTCAGCGTCATTCAGTCAGATGGGAGCAGTGAGAGAGAGAGAGAGAGAGAGGCACAACTAAAATGTAACGGGAGAAACTTCAACCACAACCCGGACGTAAGGTTGCATCACACATTGTTCTCTTTTTCATTTTTTCTCGTGTGCTGATTCATTTTACTTCTTCTTCTCCAGCCAAAAACATTCCTACCAAACAAACGCTTATACATACGTACGTACGCATGAACTTCTTCCAATAAATTACTTCTACGAACATTTCTACAACTCTAGATACCCTCAGGTTTCTCGTTGAATATGAACCTCTACGAATTCTTGTTATTCTTTTCTTTTAATAAATTTCTATTTTAACATGAAAAATGAATATTTTTATTCTTCCATACTGGTTCACTCATTTCAACCTGTCGACAACCAACCTTCTGATGAAAACCTTCTGATAATTCTGAAAATAATGAATAAATCCTAAGCTTTTTTTTTATCATTTCACCCCGAGCAAGGCGGAAACGCCACTGATGTGCAGGGGGCTACATAAATGTAAAAAGATTAATTAGAAAAGAGTGAGGAGTACAAACTAGTTAGAAAGGAACAATAGAAAGCTGAGAAAGCAGGTGCGATGTCAGATACCTAGCTGGAGAGAAAGGGAAGGTTATACAGGGGAGGGGAGAGAGCTAGAGGCCAGTGGTTAGTAGATGAGTATTGACTTTGCATTTAAATTTCTGGAGGTTGTAGCCGTCAGGAAAGCAAGAATACGGGAGCGAGTTCCACAGGCGGGAAGTGCGAGAGAGGAAGCTGCAGGAGTAGAATTGTCGTCTGCATTTGGTTAACCTGACTGTGAATGGGTGGGACCCAGTTGCCAGTCTGGTTGCACGAGTAAACACCTGTTGAGGAGGCATCAGTGACTTAAGCTCATCCGAGCAGAAGCCATGAAAGTATTTATAGAAGAGACAAAGGGAGGCCACATTTCGACGATGGGGAAGTGGCTGCAGTCGAGTCTCCAGATCAGTACCTATCATATTACAGACTCTCCTTTGGAACTTGTCAAGAACACTGAGGAGAACGGCAGGGGCACCTGAACATAAATGGCAGCGGTATTCCATGCACGGACGGATGGTTGACTTGTATATATGCAGGATGGATTCAGGTGGAAAAAGCATCCTGGATCGGCATAGTGACCCAATCTTCTTAGCAGTAGATTTTGCTATGGATTCAATATAGTGGTTCCATTTGAGGTCTGAGGACAGGGTAAGTCCGAGGAGGCGTAGTGTATTACTCTCATGGAGAATCACTTGGTCCATGCTTATGGTAGGCAGAAGAGGTTGCCTGTAATAGTTGACAGAAAACAGCTTGGTCAGATGAATTGAAGTTGAGCTGTAGGAAGTTCGGTTATGTATCACACAAGTCCGAATTAATAAGCATTAACCATCTTTCTATAGCTTCAGTCCCCAGCGAACCACGTATTGAATACAACGCAATATTATGTCTACACAATGATATCTCTGCTACAATCTATCTTCTTTTATGCGTCGTGTCCCTTCAGAACGTGGACTATCATGGCTTTCCCCAACGACTTGTCCCTTTGTAGACCATAACAACGTTTGATTTTTTTTGCTATATCTCCTAATCCGTGTACTTCCAATCATTTACTCAAGCTCGTTAGGTAGGTTATGCGTTGCTTTCTTCTTCTCTTCATGATGTCCTGTGAGTGGCTAATTTTCCAAGCCGTCTCTTCTCATCATGTAACAACCTACAACGTAAATATATAGTTTCATCCAACTTGTCATATATTGGCTTTTGTCACTTGTAGCAATGGATTCTGTAAATTCTTTTCATTTCATGTCAACCGAGAACGTTAGCCCGAGTAACTCTTTTGGAAGTTAGTATCAGCCATGCTAATAGAAAGCTGAAAGTGGCCTTTCACATTTTAATAGAGATCAGTTTAGTTTTGGAGGCGTTAGATTTAACATGCCATCCTTTGCCCCAGTTAACAACAAACCAAAAGTCGTTTTTGACACCAGCCGCCAATTTGACCTTATCGGGCTTAGTAGCGAGATAGAAGTAAATGGCTATGTCATCAGCATAGATACCTCTTCAGCAAACTTCTCAAAGACTCCCACAAACCTAATGCCGTTACAAAAGTTTTAACGACAATTCTTATCAACAGTAATTAACCGAGGGTTGTGGTTATATGAATAATTTGACTTGATTACCGTTTACTAAGCTCAAGGTCCTGAAGGAAAACAACAACTTGAATAAAACACTTGATTAAATTGAAGTAATAAACACACGTACAGTGCTGATAATTACGGTGGCGAAAAATGAATTTAAAAGAAACCTAAAAAATAACAAGTAATACTTAAAATAATTTAACCTCGCCTGTTATCATTGTGCTACATCCATCTTCAATATGTAATTATATTAAACTTAATTACAATTAACGGTAGATAAAGTAGTAATAATTAAATTAAAAGAAAGGTAGAAAAAGACTCAAAAAATCGGTTTCAGCCCAGGCAAGGTAGAAAAACCACTACGACACAAGGAGTTACAGAGTTAGGGTTAGGGTTAGCGCATTGGAATCACGAAAGTCAGTCAGTTAAGTGCCATACGTGAAACACGCTTGGGCGATCATGTCTCGAAAGAGACATGACTGACTGGGCAGAAGATTATCCCGCAGCAGGTTGCCATTGCTTTGTGCGGTAGACTGGTTGCCAGCCAAGGCTATAGAACCCAATCTGTCCTGTTATTTAACCCATAACTGGAAGGAAGAGACGGATTAATACCTTTCCCAAGGGTATTTGCGCGTAAGTGAATGCAGTGAATTCAACTGGAATTCGAACTCGGCTCCCCGATTTCTCGTTCCGAGGCGATATCCACTGCACCACAACGCACATCCTAAATCACGAAAGAGGCTTTCCAAATGCTAAACAAAGTATTGAGAAACAAGAAAATTTTGTTAGAAAAAAAAAAAAAAAAAAAGAAAAAAGAAAAAGAAAAGCTTGCTGAAATGTCATGTAATATAACAGTAAATGCTGGACAATGTTCACATAGATGAAGAATTGACTTGAAGCAGTAGAAATGTGGTTCTACAGAAGGTTGCTGAGGATACAATGGCCCGAACATGTGAGCAACGCCGAAGTTTTAGACAAAAGATGGAAACAAAAGGAACACATATACTTAACATCAAGAACCGACAGTTCAAAATTTAAGGGCACATAATGAGGAAAGAGGGCTTGGAAAATCTGATACTCACTACAAGAATCCAAGAGGAACATAAGAAAACAACTCATAACCTACCAGCAAGCTTGAGTATATGGATAGCGGAACAGGTAAGACAAAAATTATTACGAGCTTCAAGAACAGGAAATTGTGGAGAACCATGACCACTAATGTCTTTAACAGACATAGTATATAGAAGAATAATCTAGACAGAGAGTCGGTGAATAATATTCTGAGTATCATTTTCTTCTTTTTTAATATTATTTTCTTTCAGGGCGTAACCATGGCTCTCTGCATTTTTCTTTGGTTTAATAACTGCGAATTGCCATAACTTCTTGGGAAAGATTGTGAAGTTCTTTCCGGTTTGTTTCCCCACAGTAGTTCTCCTAGAGTGGTTGCCGACCCAGGATAGAAAACTCAGTCTGCCCTGCTATATAAGCCATAGTTTGGGATTAAGGAAAAGAGATGGACTTCTACCTTTTAACAACAATTTAAGTGCTAAGTAGACGAAACAGATTTGCTCAGGTTTTGAACCCGGATCGCTGATTACACTTTCTGAGAAAAATAAAATTACGAAAATTGTGGCTGGATGAAAAAAAAAAACAGAATCGCAAGGAGAAAGATTCTGGGAAATCCGAGTTTGAAAGAAAATAACAAAAATATAAAAAAAGTAAAATAAAACAAAAATGGAAAAAAAAAAAAAAAAAAAAGAGATGAATTTTCGTACCATCAATTTACAGGCGTTTTTTTTAACGTCATCTGTCTTTTTTTAAATAAAAAAGATAACGGTTTATTTTATGCTTGAATAGGTTAAGACTGTAGTAATTAGGGAAACATTCTCTTTGGGAACATCCACAGAGCAATGGTTCGTGGGAAGAGTATGTTCGAATGGACCTTTTCATCGATGGAATATCGAGGGAACGTGGGTGGAGTGCTATTATCTTTATGGTATGGCGTGTTATTGCTGTGAAGTTTTTAATTTTTGTTGCCAAAGTAAGACACCTGTAAAAAAAAAAAAGAACCCGTTAAATTTACATAAACAGATTTTATAGTTTCATCATTAAATTGGAATACGTGACATAACAAAAGATGGGACAGTAGCACATAAAACACCATAAAGGGAACAAAACAACAACATTAAAAATGAAAGGCGTGACTGAAAGGTGTGGCCGATGCGAACCTCAGGTACTTTATTGATTATCGATCTTTTGACATTTTGATCTGTTGAATAATGGTAGGTGTTGGTCCTGGTTTATTTTTGTTGTGCTTTTAAGTAGTTTACAACCTGTGAGCTAAATCGAAAAATTAATCATGACCAGTTAAAGGCATACACCAAAACATTCCGATACAGGGTGACGAAAAAACTATCTGTAGTATTTTGTGGGGCAGTGGATATCAGCACGGAACGTGGTATCGGGGTGCCAAGTTCGAATTCCAGTTGAATTCCTTGCATTCACTTACACGCAAATAACCATTGGAAAGGTATTAATCCGTCTTTTCCCTCCAGTTATGGATTAAATAACAGGACAGATTGGGTTCTATAGCCGTTGCCTGGCAACCAATCTACCGCAGAAAGTAATGGCAACCTACTGCGGGATAATCTTCTACCCAGTCAGTCATGTCTCTTTTGAGACATGATCGCCCAAGCGTGAATCACGTATGGCATTTAACTGACTGACTGAGTGTTATAACCCACCGCATTCTAATTCTGCTTGTTCCTTACATCCTTAGTTAACGAATACATTACGCTTTGCCAATACTTAAAAAATAATGAAGTGTTCCGTTTTGATCACGAGGAAAAACGGAAAAGACATATCAGAGACGACGTTTGAGATTAGTGAAAGAAAGAAACAAAGAAAGAAAAAGGCAATGATAACATTGCATGCGATTCACAGCACTCTTACAAGGTCAACATGATTCAAGAGTGCTTGTTCGAGAATTTTACTCTCGAAAATATATTTTATTATTAACTATATTTTATTATTAATGTTCACCCATTCTTATTAACTATATTTCATCATTATTGTTCACTCAATGCAAGACCCAAGAGCCACACAAGGTAGAGTCTACTGAATGAAGTTATTGTGAGGGTGTAAGAATTTTTTTACAGCAGCGTTCACCCTGTTCAAAGCCAGAGAGCCACTCGAGGTAGTAGGTTACAGAGTAAGAGGCACAGTTTATGCGGACATTTGTGAAAGATAACGGTTAACCCTAGACATAAGATTGTAGTAATCAGGGAAGTAAACCATTAGATGTCAGTTTAACAAGCTGTGGGAAGAACCTGCTTGAGTGGAAATTACATCTCACTGCAGGAATACGAAGGGCATGTTGGTGGTTCGCTACAATGTGCGTGTCATGGCGCGTCTTATCCGGAAGATTAGTTCTGGTGGGACTAAGAGTGTAGTTATGTGAATACTCTCCACCGAAATAGCAATAGAACAGTCTCGTCTGTGAGAAAGGTGTTTTAGGGTGCAAAATATATCGATAGATTGGGCAGCCCTATCATTATATGGCAGAAGTAATCCATTTTCGGCCTGATCTGGTTCATGTAGGGGTAGAGGATAGCAAAAGAAGTTAATAGGAAATAACAAAAAAGTGCATATTCTTAGGATATATAATGGTTGATCATAAACTTCAAGAACTTAAGATTGTAGTGATTGAGAAAGCATCCTCTAGGGGGTCTGATCCATAAAGTAATAGTTCTTCGGAAGAAACTGAATGAAACTTTCTTTTCGGGGAGTGAATGAGTCGACTTTGTACGTGGCTTGGGTCTTGAAATTTTGAACTGTCGCTTCTTGATGTTAAGTATATGTGTTCTTTTTGTTTCCTTTTTTTCTAAAACTTCGGCGTTGCTCACATGTTCATAGTATCCTCAGTATCCTTCTGTAGAACCAGATTTCTACTTATTCAAAACAATTCTTCATCTATGAAAACATTGTCCAGCGTTTACTTTTATATAAGAAGACTGATATTTCACGACAGTTTCTTTTTTTTTTTTTTTTAATCATTTCACCCCGAGCAAGGCGGAAACGCCACTGATGTGCAGGGGGTTACATAAATGTAAAAAGATTAATTAGAAAAGAGTGAGGAGTACAAACTAGTTAGAAAGGAACAATAGAAAGCAGGTGCAATGACAGATACATAGGTGGAGAGAAAGGGAAGGTTATACAGGGGAGGGGAGAGAGCTAGATGCCAGTGGTTAGTAGATGAGTATTGACTTTGCATTTAAATTTCTGGAGGTTGTAGCCGTAAGGAAAGTAAGAATACGGGAGCAAGTTCCACAGGCGGGAAGTGCGAGAGAAGAAGCTGCAGGAGTAGAATTGTCGTCTGCATTTGGCTAACCTGACTGTGAATGGGTGGGACCCAGTTGCCAGTCTGGTTGCACGAGTAAACACCTGTTGAGGAGGCATCAGTGACTTAAGCTCGTCCGAGCAGAAGCCATGAAAGAACAAAATTTTCCTGTTTCTTAATACTTTGCTTAGTTTTTGGAAAGCTTCATTCGTGATTACAATGCACCCTCAGATTTAGATGTTGCACTTTCCGTCTTCTGCTAAAACACTTCTCAGATATTTAAATTGCTATACTTGTTTGATTTTTGGTATCTCTAAAGCTCATTCTTTTGCTACTAATCATCCATTCCGTTTTCTTACGGGCTTACGGTCATATCACGTTGAATACACCGGTTTTCGCTCGATCACCGAAGTTAAGCAACGTTGAGCCTGGTCAGTACTTAGATGGGTGACCGCTTGGGAATACCAGGTGCTGTAAGCGTTTAGTGACGGATGTGCGTTGTGGTGCAGTGGATATCGGCTTGGAAAGAGAAATCGGGGTACCGAGTTCGAATTCCAGTTGAATACTCTGCATTCACTTAAACACTGGTACCCTTGGGAAAGGTATTAATCCGTCCCTTCCCTCCAGTTATGAGTTAAATAACAGGGTAGGACTTGGGGACCCTGCCCTTAAAAAAACAAATCCCAATGAATCTTGATAGTCGAAAAGAAAAAAGTATTACTAGACATAAAACTTATATAAAAACAACAATAAATTGTTGAAAGAAAAAGGTATTACCAGTAATAAATAAACAAAAATTTAGTTGGCAATAAATGACCCGCCGAGGTTGATATGCCATAAAAACAAAACAAACAATCAACCAACCGTTTTCTTACAATTGATGTTTAGTCTTTCCTTCTCGCTTTTCTTCATTACCTTCTGTAGGAGATTTTATAGCTTCCTTTATGTATCTGGTATCAGTACCATGTCATCTGCATATCATATGCTGCTAAGATTGTTGCCACCAATAATGAATCCTTGGCTTCTGTGTTGTCGACCTACAAATAAACAAGACACACTATAAGTTATGAATATCTGAACTAAGGAATCTAGCTTGCTTGAACATTTGCCATGGAAACAGTGAGAGACAAGTAACGTTTCGACTTCGGGAAAGGGGTTGTAGGGTGGAAAATATTTAACCGCTTACAAAGTGAGGATTTGTCAGCTCCAGCCCATACATACCAGTAACATATTTAATATGATGTGATTCTTAAAAAGATAAAGTATTGGCAGGAGGAGTCAAGTACTTTCTGGAACGGCACAAAGAACCGGCTGCCCGGTATCTTTAAACGATGAATTGTTTATACGAGTTCTACTTGGGGTCTCTCCTGATTTGAATACCGCGAATAATTACGACGAGAGGGAGAGCAAACAGCGGACTCGCTATACCAAAGACGAAATGAAAGCCACTATCGTGAATGGAATGGCCAAGATAAAAGAAAGAAAGAAAAACAACAACAACAACAACAACAAAGAACAAAAAGCATATGCACGTTTGTTATACCACAATATCGCAAAAAGAGGCACTCTTTGAGTTTGGTTTGGTATATTTTATTTTAAGCTATATCAATCTCAATAAGATTTTTCAGTACCGACAAGATTTTAGATAAATTCATACGAATAGATTATGCATTCTTTGTAAGAAATCAGTTTGTAGAAGATCAGGTTTCATTGACGTACACTACCGGGCTTAATTATTAGGCAACCCCAGTATTTTTTAAACGAAATTATATGTTTCATACTATTTTTAGTATATATTGCCAAGTGGATAATTCTAAATGCAAATAGAATGGTTCTTTTGTTAATACTGCAAAATAACATGTGCATCAAATGAACTGCTCTGGTGTCCAGGTTTTGTGCTTTCTTCCCTATGCTAGTCTCTTCTTATTGGCTGGCCAAAGCAAAGACTTCCTGGCTGCCTTGTAAAATTTTTAAAAGTAATTAATAACAAAAGAACCATTTTATTTTCATTTAGAATTATCCACTTGGCAATAAATACTAAAAATAATATGAAATACATAATTGTTTTTAAAAAACTGGTGTGGCCTAATAATTATGGCCGGTAGTGTATATATATATATATATATATATATATATATAGTGAGGTAAAACAAGTATTTGGACAGTAAAAAATGGATTTGGAATCATATATTGAAAGAAAAGCATTGGCTAAAGCTCACAATATATTCGTAAAACAATTATAAATGCAAATAAACAGCAATAACTTACTTGACACGTATATATATTTTATATACAAATTATTAAAGCAGGTAGTGAAAAAAGTATTTGGACAGTTCCGAAATTATGTTTAAAATTAACGTTTTAAATATATTTCATGCTGGAATGTGTTAGAATTTTATGGAATAGTCTAGAATGTGCATTACTTAAAGGTGTTTGCTATCTTGATGGTCAGTTCATCCCAAGACGTCGCACTAACAGTACTGCAGGATGCCAAAGCAAAGAGAGCTGTCGAAAGATCTTAAAGATCGAATTATTTCTGCACATAAAGAAAAAAACCTAGCATATCTGTGAGCACTGTTGGGTACATAATTAAGAAATGGAAAGTCTTCGGTACTCATGAAAATATGACAAGAACAGGTGCACCGCGCAAAATATCACAAAAATCTTCACGAAAAATAGTACGGCGTTTAAAAGTTGACATTTTTGTGACTCGGAGAGAAATTCAAAAAGATCTCAGCAATGCAAGAACTCACGTATGCAAGAGGACGATAAGTTCTGAACTTCACCAACAATTAAAATCTCACTCTTCTCGCAAATCCCCATTGCTAAAAAAAAAACATTTAAAATTCAGACTTGAATTTGCCAAAACTAATTTACAAAAGCATGATGACTATTATAAGCAAATTTAATGGTCTGATGAAAGCAAGATTGAACTTTATGGCCACATCGATGCTACCCATGTTTGGAGAAAGTATGGAACAGCCTTCAATTAAAAGAACACCACCCCCACTGTGAAGCACGGAGGCGGTAGCATTATGGTTTGGGGATACTTTGCATATATAATGGTACGGGACAACTAAAAATTGTTGAGGGCACAATGAATGCAGCCAAATATATTCAGATTTTAGAAGATTGCTTGCAGTCATCAGTTGAGAAATTAGAACTTGGACCAGATTGAGTTTTTCAACAGGACAATGATGCGAAGCATACAACCAAAGCAACACATACATGGCTTCAAAACAATAACATCAACGTGTTGACACGGCCCAACCAATCGCCGGACATGAATCTAATAGAGAATCTTTGGAGAACACTGAGGAATCAGATTCGTGAAAGGGGACCAAAGAACCTCAGTGAATTGAAAGTTTTTGCAGAAGAAGAGTGGACTAAAATTCCCATCAAATCATCCCAGGCGCTTGTAAAGAGCTACAGGAACAGACAGAGCTGCGGTTGTAAATGAAGGAGGACTAACTAAATAGTAAACACATTTAAAGAATAATTTATATTCTGTCCAATTACTTTTTTTCACTACCTGCTTTAATAATTTCAATATAAAATATATATACATGTCAAATAATTTATTTTTGCTGTTTATTTGCATTTACAATTGTTTTAAAAATATATTGTGAGCTTTAGCCCATGCTTTTCTTTCAATATATAATTCTAAATCCATTTTTTACTGTCCAAGTACTTGTTTCATTTCACTATATATATATATATATATATATATATATATATATATATATATATATATTGTCATCCGCAGACAGATCCGTTTCGCTGTATCACAGCTCATCAGTACGTTTAGACTCCGATTGCTACCTCACCCAGGCTTGGAACTCGACCGAACTCGACCGAATTGGCGTCAGTCGGCGACTCTGGGCCACGGGGCGTTCGGTGAAAGAAGGCAGTCTTTTTAGCGCATATCATATTACGCGCCTAATAGCTAGAGTGCTCTAATTCATTTTACTGAATGAGCGATATATATATTTATAACAGTAGCTACCCTGGCATGTACGCATCGCTCATTCACTAATGAATTAGAGTACTCTGGCTATTGGGCGTGTATAATGATAATATACACGCTAAAAAGTCTTCCTTCTTCTACCAAGCGCCCATAGCCCAGAGGTAGAATCGCCGACTGACGCAACTTCGATTGGGTTTCAATCCTGGGTTAAAAGCATTCGGCTGTCTAACCGTACTGATGAGCTGTGATACAGCGAAACAGATATGTCCGCTTACGATTATATATATATATATATATATATATATATATATATATATATATATATATTAAAAAAGGATTAATTCAAAGATGTTGAATGGCCATTTCGATATGAAGATCCCCACGGGGAACGACACATCACCTCAGCAACATATAAATTATGGTCGGTAGTGTATATTTGTAAAGAGGGTTTCTATCAAGAATCAAATGTATTTCTGGTAATATTTTTTTAAAAAGATGTATTACTGCAAATACTTAAAAAAAGTGTATCGTAGTTTTTTTTTAATTATAAAAATCTATTTTTATACTTTCATAGCGTTTGATCCCAGTTTAGGAGCTCACTATTTTCTCATAGCTGGGACTCTACGACCTCATCCCAGGCCCAGGGTGGATCTAAAAAC
This sequence comes from Ascarosepion bandense, assembly GCA_037127315.1. Classification (NCBI taxonomy): domain Eukaryota; kingdom Metazoa; phylum Mollusca; class Cephalopoda; order Sepiida; family Sepiidae; genus Ascarosepion; species Ascarosepion bandense. Next base: position 1,863,664 of record JBBBDQ010000466.1, read on the forward strand.
AATAGCAATTTGTGTTTTTTCCACGATCCTGAAATTCTCTCGATCAGAGTCCTTATTATGTGATATACTTTCTCGTCATACCTGGGGTTCGAACTCACTACTAATGAAATGCGACTCCAACTCACCGGCTGTTACGCTATCACGAGAGTCTTAGAAACTTATTTTGTAACATAAGCTTAGCTTGGATCACAAGAATTAGACACTCAGTGAGGAGCGAACTCAATTCTAATGAAATGCGAACCTAGCCTGGTAACTATTACATTCAGTCAGTTAAGTGCCATACGTGATACACACTAACTGGGCAGATTATCCCGCAGTAGGTTGCCATTACTTTCTGCTGTAGATTGGTTGCCAGCCAAAGCTATAGGACCCGATCTGTCCTGTTATTTAACCTATAACTAGAGGGAGACGGATTAATACATTTCCCAAGGATATTTGCGCGTAAGTGAATACAATGTATTTAACCGGTAATCGAACTCGGCTCCCCGATTTCTCGTTCTAAGCCGATATCCACTGCACCACAACACACGTTCAACCATTATATATATATATATATATATATATATATATATATATATATATATATATATATATATATATATATATATATATATATATATATATATATATATATATATATGTTTTAGAACATGTACATAATTTCTTCTGTATATGTCCTCTTCCCTACAATCATATCTTTGTTTCAGTGTTTGGATAGAAACACTTTATTCATTGCTCTATACACCATATATCGAGCACTGTTTTAAATTAATGTTTTGGATGGGAAAAAAATTTCTTTTTTCTCTCCTCATTCTATACTCACTCGGATATATATATATATATAAAGATAATACATTCTCTTTTATTAAATAATGATATTTAATAAGCGTAAGTTAATTTGGGTATATAATTGAAAGAATAAGGTCACCCACTTAAGATTGAACTCACAAACCAGTAATAACAGTAATAAAATATTACAAATTGTGGAAGGTGCAGGACGGAAACGTACCCTTGTCACCTATTTGAAGTTAATATACCCTAAAATGTACTTTCAGAAAAAGCGATAAATATTGAAAAATAGCATTTTCCCGTAACTAATTTTCAATTTGTTATTGTTTCCGGAACGTTATATTGTTAATTCAGCAAGCAGATGTTTGGACGATTGTCCGAACGCCAGGTAATAATGGCTTAGCTCTCGTTTGTTATCGCCTTTTGAAACATTTCATGCATGAAATTTCATTTTTTTTATTCCCTCCAACCCCAGTTAGATGACAATAGGTAAAGTTGAAATCTTAGACAATTTAAAAAAAAAAAAAACAAAAAAAAAAACTGCCCAGTTAACCTGCTTTTTTTTTCCCGCTATGTTTTATCGCGGGGAGGACTATATGCCAAAGAATTATGATTTTATGTATATTCGGTGTATAAAAGTTTCAGGATTTCTTTTCCCATTATGAATATGAACTTTATTTTCCTTTCTCATTTAGATTTTACATATGAGCATTAGTGAACACGCGTTTTTATTCTTCTTTACCTTGACGAAACATTACAAGTTTTTCGCTCTTTCCGAGGCAAAGGTGAAGGCTTTAGTTTCACAAGTTCAGACCTTTAAAACTAGGACTCTCTATAAAGCCGAATCACCCTCTTTTTTTTTTTTCTCTGTATTGGAAAAAATACTTAACCAGATCTATTTGAAAAGCTCTTTTCTTTCAAGAACTGCTACGTTTGTGTGTGGAGGGGAACTCTCACGTGAGTACTTTTCACTACAATCTTAACCCTTTCAAGTCCAGAATAGATCATTAAATATCGCCCTTGTCTTTGTAATCTACTCTTCCTACCACTATTTTGGACACTTAGAGATAGTGTAATGCTTACCAAGCTTGTGTTGCTAGAATCATTGCAATTTTTGTGAGTTCGATCCTCACTTGATACCCATACTTCCAGGCTTGTGGCACATGAGTTGTGCTTAGAAAATTACCTTCCTACCACCGTTTACGTTCCTCTTACCCCATTGAAACGATTTCGATACGTTCCTCAACCTTGAGTGGCTCTCTATCCTTGTATTGGGTGAAATTAAGCAATGTTGAAAAGCAAAACCTCGTAAATAGTTCGCTTGTTGTTGTTGCCTTGTTTCTGAAGTCTATTCTAAATCCGCTATGTCTATCGGTCAATGAATGCCGAATGTTTTCTAAGTAAACTAACATTGTGACCTAAACTTTTCTTGTTCATATAATGTACCTGACTGAATGACGGCTTTCACCTGTTTTGATCTTTTTAATATCACTGATAATCACTGTAACGTATTTTGTACATATCTTTAATATTTCTGAATAAGGTCTAAGCTCAAATTTGAAACTAAATGGAGTTGGACTAGAACGTAACTTAAGAATTCTGTTCTGTTTGAGCAATTGGAACAGTCAGCGTTAATAGTGGACTTATAAATGAAAATATTTGAAGTTAATATATATATATATATATATATATTTTTTTTTCTTTTTTTTTAACATATACTGTTAAATATAAGACAATGAATATCTGTTTAATCATGAGCCGTTCCAAACGTCGTATTTTGGCTTTAATTTCAGTTGAAAATAAGGACAATTCTCCAACATTTGGATAATTGATTTGCTTCTAAGCTTTCGGCTCACATGAGCCATCTTCAGAGGCTGTTTAGACTGAAATATAACATCCACCATCACCAACGATTTTATTTTGTGTTGAAGCAAATCAATAATTATCCCAATGTTGGAGAATTTCTTTATTTTCAACTGAAATTAAAGCCAAAATAGGACGTTTAGAACCGCTCATGTCTAAACAGACATTCATTCTCTTATATTTAACAGCATATGTTTAGAAAATTACTTGCTGCCTCGATAATATATATATATATATATATATATGTATATACCGAAAACAGATCACCATGTCTTTTATGGTTTAAAACTTTCTTTGACCGGCGAACATTCTAGTAAAAATCCTTAGTGCAGTAACCAGCTGTCTGAATCTTGTCTTACAAATATTTGCATGTCCTAAATTAGTTTAATATTTAAGCTAGGTCAGAATATATCAATTCGTTTTGTTCTATTTTCGCCACTTTTAAATCTTTTACTTTTACAGATAGCCGAAAAACGGCAACAAAGAATCCCTAAGTTAATGATCATATCCGCCGATCCTGGAATTGACGATGCACAGGCGATATTAATGGCTTTGTCTTATTCCACATGGAAAATTCTAGCCATATTTGCTCATTACGGGAGCACGACTGTGGAAAATACAACGAGCAATGCTGTAAGATTCTTGGCTGCTATCCACAGAACTGAGGTAAGTCGTTTCTCGTATGGGTAGATAAACATTTTTCTTGTATATCCACAGAAAACGCACTTTCCATCAACTTAATTATTACCGATTAAGCGCTCGGGATCGAATATAAACTTAATTTTTTTCATTTTGCCACGTAAATCAACTATGGCCGCATAACTTTACCTTTCTGCAAAAGTTGGAATTATGACAGATCCTTCGTGGTACCGTTAAAACACGGATGTTACGATCTAAGTTAAGCAACATCAAGCTTGGTCAGTACTTAGATGGATGACCGCTTCGGAATACCAGGTACTGTAAACTTGGATATGCGCTTGGTGTAATGGATAATGGCCTCGAATTGTTAACTGCAGTGTCGAATTCCAATTTCTGTTGGCTTCGTTATATTCATTTACGGGCAAATAACATTGAGGAAAGGTATGAGTCCACCTTTGCTCCCCTCAGCTATTGGTTAATTAGTAAGACTTGCATCGCTAAACATTTATCCTCAACCACTTAAATTTTTACACAATCTCCAAAGGGTTGGTGAGCCGTAGAAAACTCATCAGTTAAAATGATGAGCTATACAGCATATCCTTTAAATTTACTTACGCCCTCTGAAATATAAATACAAAATAGAGGGCCAGTTCCTATATTGTAATTTACTAAGCGCAGCTTAGATGTGGCACAAGGCAGAAAGTATGGGGCACCCAGTGAGGATCGAACTCACTACTTAATTGCAATAGTTCTAGCGAGACAAGCTTGCTAACCATTACACCACCTCGAAGTGCCCCCCAGTTCATATATTGTAATTTACTAAGCGCAGCTTAGATGTGGCGCAAGGCCGAAAGTATGGGGTACCCAGTGAGGATCGAACTCACTACTTAATTGCAATAGTTCTAGCGAGACAGGCTTGCTAACCATTACACCACCTCGAGGTGCCCCCCCAGTTCATATATTGACTGTAATATGGAATTGATCCCAACTTTATATCCACAACTCTTTATCAAATTCTGATTAGGTATGAATCCACCTCGGCTATTGGCGAATTAGTAAGACTTGTATCGCTAAACAATTATTTCCCCACCTCAAAGAATATCTTACAAAGTTTTTGGCTTTAAATAACCTGCAAAGGGTCGGTAAGCTGTAGAAAACGAATCGATCGTTTGTGGCGCGAAAGTGTGGGCAGAGGAAGGATTACATGCCATTCACCCAGTGGGTTGTGGTGCAATGGATATGGCCTCTGGACGACAAATCGGAGAGCCGAGTTCGAATTCCAATTGAATTCCTTGCATTCACTTATGCACAAATACTCTTGGGAAAGGTATTAATCCGTCTCTTCTCTCCAGTTATGAGTTAAATAACACCACATAAAGCAAAAGCAAATTACTGCGGGATAATCTTCTGCCCAGTCAGTCATGTCTCTTTCGACACATGATCGCCCAAAGCGTGTACCACGTATGGCACTTAACTAATCACCCAGTGTCAAACTCTATCGGCTGTTTTGAAATTCGGAGTAGAATGGTATCGCTGAATTTTTTTAACTTCTCCCCCTTATTTAGAAAACTTTATTTTTGGAGGGGTGGATCGGAAGCATTTGAAAATTTTGAGGAAAAAAAAAAAATTGGAGAGGTGCATTTCTGTCGAAACGCTTGTAAATTCTTCAAGAATCCACTTACCGGCATTCGTCTTCAGCTTGCCTGATATGGTATGCACATACAACGTACTTCCTCACTTAAGCCGGTTTACAAAAACCGCCTCGTAAGTGTAGCTTAACTGTGCCGCAAATAAAGAACATCCAGAAAAGCTCTAACAACCTATTCAGTCATATTTGATCGGGAGACAAGCTGATTTTTACACCACGTTGACGTGTCCTGGATGCTGAGACATGATTTATATAGCAAGTTTATCAATCTTAAGTATTTAATAAACGTTGTTTAGACAGATATCTGTAAAAGATCAGATGGGTTATATTCACTATTTCGTTTTCTTTAAGTATTTTATAGGAACCTTGGAAAAATGTACAGTCTTTTAAAGCATGAAGGGCATATTGACTAGTAGCAGTGGCCATCTGACGGTTTTTATCTAATCCGTTGAATTTTCAATCCATATTATATATTAGTGTGTGTGTTTAAAAAATATTTTTAATTGATACTTGTATTTGCGTAGATACTTAAGTGTTTTATATCTATCGGTTTGAGAAATCTTAGGAAAATGTTCAGGCCGGTAGATATAAATACTGTTATATATAATATAATATATATATATATATATATATATATATATATATCTCATTAAAAATACGTTTAAACAAGTAAATCAAAAATATATAAATATAAAAAATTAAATCACTGAAAAAACAGTACGAAGAAAAAATGGTCCAGAGCAAGTATTTTTTCCACCCATCAAAGTATCTTAGCTTTTAAAATTCCAACAGGTTCGAAATTTTGGTAAGTCTTATTTTCGTCAGCGAGAAACCAAATCGTTACGAGTTTACAATGGAAAACGTAATATTACATTTTTTTTTTCCGATGACACATTAACTTGGAAATTGTTGCAAAAATCAAATAATTGTCGGATTTTAATAACTTTCAAAACTTATTTACAAATGAAATTTTCTAAAACCATTACTAAAAATTCTTGGTAAAAGTTTTTTATTTTTTATTTATTTTTTTTACATCTGATTCCCTCTCCACGTAAATTCATGAAATTTCAATAAATTAAATTATTTTGGTAAAAATGGTTTCATTAGTTAAGCGCAGAACTCATTGTGGAATGTAAATCATAAATTTCTTTAAAACAATTTAACCCCTCTTACCGAAAATCTGCTCCGAATAGTAAAATTAAAAATACAATAAAACTGACATTAATTGGATAAGCTTTTAATTGCTTTAATAAATATCAGACATTGTTTGACTGTAAATTTTTTTTTTTTTATGAATGAAATTTGAAGAATTTTAATCTTTTGGATAATTTATAAGGTTACAAAAATGTCTTTAATATTTTCAATTCTTGTAGACATTACGCTGGTAGGTTACATAGTGAAGACTATATTTACTAATCGAAAATTAAAAACTTTAATACAGATCATTTAGCCATTGTATCTTTAAAATTTAACTTTGTGTGTATCTGAAGATTTACACTTTTTGTATGGTAATTGCTATGTAAATGAAAAGGTCATATCTTTCAGGGTTTTTCCTCTTACCGGAAAAAAAAATTGTACAATTGTCACTTGCGATCGCCATACGCTTATCTCGCATCTGTCAACACCTTTAATTACGGTAGAAAGGTTAGAAAATCCCACTGCTTGAAATACTTTCTACACTTCATGCTATAAATAATACTTGCGTAAATCATTAAGATTAAATTTGCTATTTTTCCAAAAATATTGCCACAGATGTATATTTTCTGTAATTTTAAAAGCGAAAATTAACTTTTATAAATCTGTCCATTGCTAACAAATGGCTGAAAAATTAAAAACTAAAATCTCAATTGTATATTCTAATCAATATAGTTTGTTTGAAATACAATAATTTGCTTACAGGAAACAATCAATTTTACCATTCAGCTTTCAATTAAAATAAATTTCAAGAAAACTTATTTTTAAAGTTCAGTTATCGAAAATGAGTGGAGGTACCCAATTAAAAATAACTGATTTTTACCGTTTTTTTACTCATGTAACGAATTTTTGAACGCGCAATTTTTAAAAATTGATGAAAACGTCATTTCTAATTTAAAAAGTTGCGTTAAAAAAAAAAAAAACACAGTAAAATCAGTTATTGCAAATCGCCTGAAGACACCACATGGTAGAAACCGAGGTCGCGTAATAAGTTGTTTACAAATGAAGAATATTTAAGTTCAATGTAATTGTATTGAACACTTTTTAATACAACTGTGTACTGATCTAACTTTATTATGACCAAAAACTAAGTAATTAATCATATATATATATATATATTCATATATATATATATTCATATATATATATATATATATATATATATATATATATGAATACTGATTTTGAATAGGCAAGGATTTTAGCTTCTAGAATCTTTTCGGCCAACACTTCTTCGGAAGGTACCGTTAACAAAGTTGATGGACGTATCGGAAATTACTCAAGACATTAAATAAGGGCAGTTAGAACACTATTAAAAAAATTATTGTAAAAAAGCAATTTACGAATACAAGAAAGGCTTAGTGTAAAGGAGGAATATTTACTCAAAGCCCACCAAATAGAATAAGAAAACGCATAAAAATTCTTTAAAGATTAGGTTTGTGTAACTTGATGCAAATTGCCTCAAGTACACTTAAGTGATTTTCAGACCCAGCCGTGTGCAATACTACTTAATCTTGTATATAATTTCTTGCCACCATTCGTGGTTGTTTTAGAACTTTCTATTCCTGTTTTATTATAAGGGTGCCGGCACTTAAAATGTAGTTACCTAGATTGAAATGATTCATTAAAATATAACAAATTGTCATTCTTCTGAAGACAATGTAATTCGTTTAAGCTGAAATTTGAATCGCAGGCAGACTACGCATGCGTATAGGTGGCCGGGCGCGTCTTCATTTCATGTCGTAAACATAACTTGTAATTTTTTGAAATAAACTTAAATCTCCTGGACTAACAAAAATAAGTTGCTTATTCTATGTAAACACGAAAGTCGAACAAGTTTTAGTAGACTTAGTGTGGTGCTGATTTTTCTAAGCGCCGTTGCGGTACCCAAGACTTAGTGTGGTCTGTGGAAAAGGAGAATCGATAATTTGCACAATATTAAAACAATGACGAATTCGTGTTCATGCGACGATGAAAGAAATAAGCAAAATTAGTTCCGTAATTTTATTGCGAATTTAGAAAATTCTTGGAGTAGATTAAAAAGAAATTGCCAGTGATATAATAGAACCAATAATTTAATGGCGAAATAATTGTACGGAGCGTCGGCGCTCTCTCAATGTGCGTTGGTGCAGTGGATAGCGGCTCGGAACGAGAAATTGGGGAGCCGAATTCGAATTCCAATTGAATTCATTGCATTCAATTATGCACAAATACCTTTGGTAAAGGTAGTAACCACTCTTCCCGCCAGTCATAGGTTAAATAACTGGACAGGTTGGGTTCTATAGCCTTGGCTGGTAACCAATCTACCGCAGAAAGTAATGGCAACCTACTGTGGGATAATTTTCTGCCCAGACATTATAATAATAATTCGAGACATAATCGCCTAAGCGTGTTTCACGTCTGGTATTTAACTGACTACTCAATATATCTTCTACCGTGCCCCTCCCCTCACGGGTTACCAACATTCAACAGTGAGTCACCAGCAACATGATGTAGATCAATTGACAGGAGCTAACACTCAGGCAGTTGAGCGATCGTGGTTGGATGCTAAAACGATAATACTCAAGAAAATGCGAGGTGTTGATAGCTGTTCCGTCACATCTTGGTCATTTTTGCTGAAAGATGAGAAAATAGTCCGATCTAATATATATATATATATATATATATATATATATATATATATAGGAAAGAATATTAAAGTTTTGAATTTAAAAATGTATTTTTTTTTTTGTTTTTTTTGTTGACAGTATTTGCTTATTTTTATTATTGTATTTTATATTTCAGACCGCCCTAGATTGATTTTTAAATTTGTATTTCGTGAAATACGTTTCAAATTCAAATTTGAAAATCAATTCTTTCTGATGAAGGACCGAGGGCGGTCTGAAATATAAAATACAATAATAAAAATAAACAAATACTATCCCCAAAAAGTACATTTTTAAATTGAAAACTTTTTATTAATATTCTTTCCTATACATATTAAGACAGTATACGTGGATCATATATCTATATATATATATATATATATATATATATATATATATATAATTTATTGTAACTAAGTTGTTGAACTCGTAGGTTTATTTACCTTTTTGTTCATGCATTTACTTTTATAAAGTGTTGTGTAGTGATACTATGAATTTAAAAACATCGTAACCATTAGTGTGTGTATATATATATATATATATACACACACACACACACACACACACGATATAGTTTGATGCTGCGGTAGACCTCACGCTATAGTACCACCCAGTAGTTTTATAACTAATTATCCTAGTGAAAGTGATACTATATTGCAGGTCGCTAGTATGACTAGGTAAATATTAGTCACCATTATATTGCTGGAATCAACGCTTCGGTCAGTAAATATTTACGGGCTACTGATAAATTCATCACATTAACAACTGAGCTGATTCAATACGAGTTAAGCTACAAAATGAGTAATAAATATAAAACAGCACATGTGCGTTGTGGTGCAGTGGATATCAACTCGGAACGACAAATCGGGGAACCGAGTTCGAATTCCAGTTGAATTCCTCGCATTCACTTACGCACAAATACCCTTGCGAAAAGTATAAACCCGTCTCTTCCCTCCAGTTATGGGTTAAATAATAGGACAGATTGGGTTCTATGGACAGATTGGCAACATACTGCGGGATAATCTTCTACCCAGTCAGTGATGTCTCTTTCGAGACACGATCGCCCAAGCGTGTATCACGTATGGTACTTAACTCTGTGTCTGGTTAAAAAGATAACCTAAAAAGATAGCCTGAAAAGGAACATGTCCCGGATGTTGGTGGAGGGCACTTTCTCACGCCCGACTGCACCTGAAGATCAGAGCTAAGAGGATAGGGAAATAAATGCACGCCCCTTTATAGGCTTAAGGGGTCTTCCTTAGCGACGGGTCCCCCCCCCCCCCCAAGTAGGATAACCCACAACTACAATATCAGATTTCTTGCCTTTATTTCTGTATCTACTTAAATTTTTTATGGATATTATGCAGTTTCTATTTATATTTTATGTGGAATTCGGTGGGGCTTGGTATGGTTACTCTATCTTTGAATTACTCTCGTAACTAACATGGTTAACGAATGAAGCCCCAGTACGGAAATGACTTTATTGTATCGCTTGTCTAAGCGCTAAGTGATGGGGTATCAGTTGGGTATAAAACATCACCACCCGTTGAAAATCGACGTGTAAAATTCATTACACGGACTCTAAAATGAATATATTACTGTTTTCAATGTAGCAGCAGTAGTCCTGTCCGTCTATGGTGCCGTCATGAAACAGCGTTAGTCAGTTCCGAATGGCTAACTTTACAAACTTACTATTTTTAAAGATAGATAAAAATCTCGCTAACTCATTGAATTCCTTTTTATTTTCACTCTTTGCCTTTGACATACTCGACAACATCTTATTGTTAGGTGGTGACGCTTTGCTTACTAAAACTCGACATTTTTCGAAAATAATGTAGTTTTATTTTTTATTTATTTATTTTTTTTTTTTGTAACAACCTTTTTTTAAGGAGAAAAAGTATTGTAACGGTTTACATTTTTCGTACTCTTGTTCTCTCCTCTTTACTGTTACATTCAATCTTTCGGCTGTTGTACACCCCGGCCTTCTTAGAGTGATATTTGTAATTTCGAATTGACCCTTTTAGTCCACGGCGGTAGATTGTTCTAATTCCACGTATCATGCCTCTGGGTATCTGTCTCGGTTTCAGTTATTTTGCCTTGATAACTTTCCAAGTTTCTCTTCGCAGAGGCCAGGGATTGAACTCTGACTTGGTTACTTTTTGGATCAATCAACGAAAACTTTAATTTACTGTGTCATGTGTACCCATGACATAAACATAAGTCCACAATATTTTCAGTTCACTTTGAAAATTAGACGCTGAAGCAGGAAAATTAATGTTGAACTCTATCAGTTTTATTAAAGTACTGTTTGGGCAAGTAATGGCAACCTATCGCGGGATAATCTTCTTCCCAGTCAGTCATGTCTCTTTCGACACATGATCGCCCAAGCGTGTATCACGTATGACACTTAACTGACTGTATAGGCGATTGATAAAGGTGACTTGTTACTATCCCCCAGAGTAGACGACCCGAGCGTACGTAGTTTATTGTAACGTTAGCCGGTTCCTTCTGAGGAAACATTCAGCATTCATTGATCGAGCTGCCAATACTATTCGAAAATTATAAAACAGGCCTCTTAGGACAATTTTCCCAGGAAAATAGGTTTTTCAAGTTCGGTAGCTTTACAGCATTGATATTGATTTTCGTTTTGTCTTTTTATTTGTAGTGCTGAATGTCAACATCCTGGTTATGTCGTTTTTATCTTGGATATGCTATCTTTTAGTTGTCGCCCCCACTGTTGAAAGTCTTAAATTGATGTGGTCTTTATTTGGTACAGTTCTTTACAATTCTGTACTGCTGGGTTCTAAAAAAAAGCATACCAAACCTTGTGAGTGAAATTGGGTAGACGAATTCGTTCGGAAAACATAGATGGTTGTACTAATTTGAAATCACTGGTAGTCATGATTGTACTGGCTAATCACTCCAAATTATACGTTATCAAATGTATCTGACTTGCTCAGCGTAATATAGCATTAACTGGCACTGTAGTTTTTGATTTACTAATGCACCAGAGCAGGAGTCTATAGCAAAGCTTACTGTTAGGGTCCAAGCTATAGGTAAATAGTGACCTCCCCCACCAAACAAAACGCTATGAAAGTATGTAGTTACCAGCAACATATTTTATGTAAAATAAAAACAAGTCTGTCTATAGTAAAAAGTATAACATCTATGTAATAGTAAAAAAAAAAAATGCCAACACATAGTAGTTGAAGGCATACAATTGCGTTCAAAATATTTAGATTTCAACATTAAATAACTCTTCAGGGGTTGGTATGCCACTAAATTCAACCAATCAATTACATCAAGGTTTAGCTAGTCGATATAGACCTTATTACTTCCCCCACCGAGACCGATTGATATTTGAAACGCGCGCGTGCATATGTTTGCGTTTTTAGTTCTAAACTGTTCAAAGAATTCCATTCAAAACACTTGATCTTTCAGCAGGTTCAAAATTAACCTGAAAGTTAGACAATTGAGTATAAAAGACTAAAACAGTAATAGCTAACAAACTTCACCGTACTATATTTGAAAATCTCAACACCAGCAAATGACTACTCTTGCATTTATTTTCTCATAATTTCAGCCTAAACAAGGCGATAAAACCCTAAGAGGTTACTGGGAGTGGAAGAGAATAAGACTTTAGTGAGAAGAAAACACTAAAGATAGGAATCGGAAAGACAATGGCGATCAGCGTTGCACTTGAATTTTTTGAAGATTGTAGATGTCAGGGAAATTGTTTTACCCTACTCTCCCACTAAAGCGAGATGTGACACAAGGTGGATTTTTAACGTGGGTAACATGAGTGCAGACACTCAGGGCACTGGTCAAGGATTACCCAGCACTCGCATAAGTGGTAACTGGGAACAAAGCTTGTCTTAGCATGTCGGGACATGCCACAGCATGTCTAAGCTTGTCTCAGTTGGTCTCGAAGTGACATGGGAGTAACAAACCGGAATAGTTGAAATAGCAATCTCAAACACCAACTAATCTAGTGTTGTGGGTGACTGGTCTGACCATGCAAATTTGTCTCTAGGAATGATATTTTTTTTTTATTTAGGTCCCCGTCTTTAGAGGAAGTGAACGTCCTCTGGTCTATTCAGCGGATAAAATTGTTCACTCGTTCACTAATGATGGCTTCACCGACCACGATGACCTCCCTTCTTTTACCGATGACCTAGTTCGAAGCGAAAATGGTATCATGGCGATGATCCGATTGGTCAAAGAAAATCCAGGTTAGTAAAAATTCTATTAGTTGATACAAATTTGACAACTTTTTTAATAAAAATTTTTTTGCTTTCTCGAAGATATTGACGCGAAATATTCTTTGTTTTACTTATGGTGTTGGGAGGGAGACTATATGGATTTCGGCCTCTCTTTAACATTATTAAAAAAAAAACAAAAACAAATGTGGTACATGATCTAAAAGGTGGGGGTTTATGTGCATTGTGCAACAATGTGGTCTTCGTCCTCCCACAACAACCAACTTCCTCCCACAAACTCCAAGATTTGTGGAACTCTGAAATTGGCTCGGTCCGAAGTCACTTGTAGTCTAACATCTTCAATCGAGACTCCTGCCTTGCTCGCCACACATGAAACCTCCTCCACAGCATCAAACCGAGAAAAAGGTCCCTATATGGTCAGATGTTATTTCCAACGGCACACCAAGCTCCACTATCCTTGTCTGACGTGTACCCATGTATTCCGTCTGTAGTCTAATAGTTTTAGTCATTGTTGCTCCTAAATTTTTCGCCTCTTCCTTGGGGGCAAGTAGCATGGCCCTCGACCTTCTCGCCAATATTTTAGGCACAATATTGAGGCTTTTTAGTGCCTCCATACTTTCTCTGCTAACACTAGTGAAATTTTCGATTTGATATCTGACTTCAAAGAGATTGTCCTAGCAACTACGACACTTGTTACTTCTGGGATTGCTAATAATTCGTTGCCATTAATGTACATTTTTTATTTATCCCTCATCTGGTTATAGTAGGTAGTCCTTTTTAGTCGGCGCAACATTCCACACCGGAGAGACAGCTGAAATGGTTAGCTGAGGAAACTCGGCCATCTTCTGCTTGTCTCTCCGCAATTAAAAAAAAAACCCTAAAAAAACCCAACAGAAATAAGACTACAATCAAACTCTAGACCACATACAATCACAAAATAACGTACAAAGTAACACGTAGTTTCAAAAGATAACGACCAAAAATGGGCAGCAAAAGTTGGGTTGTCAACCAAAAACTCCAAGTCTCAACTACCCGGCCTCTCCTTAACGTTAGTCACATTGCTGTTTTGTTTATACCCAAATCTTTTGGCAACTTATTTCTTTGACTCCCTCTAAATACTCTCTTGACTCGGTGAGGGTGTATAGCACGAGGAGTTTAGTCTCTTGTTTTGTTACTAACCTAAGTTCTCTACTAGTCACTTGGTTGCTTTCACAATCCGACTGTTTCTTGATAGTACCTCTAACCACTCTCACTGACTATTCTTTCTCTTACAACCCTCCTCTACTAATCAACCGACGGCTCATCTAACGTCCGTTACTTTATGACGATTCTACTGTAAAGCCCGCTATAACGGTGAATGACCGGAAGTCCTTATCTTCCGACTGAGTAGCACTTGATTCTGAGGTCTATCATTTACCTGCTTTCCTTTGCCCATAAGTGTGAACCGTCTCTTTTTTTTTTTTTTTTCTTAATCCTCATCTAGAACTGTTGTCGTAAAACCAGGCCAAGATGAAATAATTTAGGACTCATTTGACTTCGTGGGTGTTCTGTCAATTCAGTTGGGTTACAGTAAGCCTTTTGTTTTGTAGATAAATTTTAAAAGTACTCTACAATTGTGTCGACTTAGTGTTGTCATTCCACTGCGCTGAACATTGTGACCGTTTTTTTTATTCTATTTATACAGTAAGCGCTGTTCGTGTTAAGGGTTAGGTTAATTGATAGTTTATATCAATAGGAGCCGGAGATAAGTTAGCCCGAGACTTGAATGGGTTATGATTGTAGTAATGGGAGGGACTCCTTGGAAACTGTCCCACAGAGCAGTAGTTCGCGGGAACCTTTTCGAGAGAAACACTTCCTACTAATGGAATACTGAATGTAGGTGCTTTGTTACAATATAAGTGACTTAACGGATCATATCCTAACCAAAGAAAAGTAGTTCATCTGTGAACTTTCCATGATGACAGCAAGAGGCTTGCCACTTTCCGCTTGTGAGAGTTTGATATATTTACGGAACGGTTAGTTAGGGTGATAGACTCGTCATTAAAATTAATTCTCTTCCAAAACGGAAATTCTGTTTAAACCTGACATTAGGGCTTCAACTTTTTAGTTGAGATTTTTTAAATTTTTGATTTTATTTATTTTATTTTTTCTTCGATCAACTATGGAACTCTTTTGCAGGTGAGGTAACATTACTTAGCCTCGGTCCCCTTACAGATCTCGCAATGGCACATCGATTCGATTCAGAATTTAGCAAGAGTCTTAAGTCTTGCTACATCATGGGAGGTAACTATAAGGGTAAGTGGAATGTTTTAAATTTTTTTTTTTTTTTTCGCTAAGGTTTTAAGATTGTTCAAAAATTTGTTTGGAAACTCGTTTTAGTAGACAACAATCGGCCAACACTTAGTTTTATGAAATAATTCTCTTGTTAGTGAACGCTGGACAGTTTCCTCAGATGAAGATGACTTAGATTTACAGAAGGATGCTGCAAATAATATGGGCGGTGCATGTGAGCAACTAGTAAACTTTGAGAAAATAAGGATACTTTGAGTTGAAATTTCAGGGATAAATGAGGAAAGACTGCTTCGAGAACCTGAAACTCACACAACATAGGTAGATTATTTTATCTACTGTCTAACGAACTTGTTTAAATAGATGACAAAAGTAGGAATTAGAAGGATGGTTAAATAAACTTTGCTCACAGATGCGGAAAATAGACAATGGATAACCAAGATGACTCCATGTCTTGGAGTAGAATGGATTTGAAGTTACGAGGTTTTTTTTTTTTTTTTAGTTCACAAGAATGGATTTTTGCACAGTTGTAGTTATAATTAAACTAGGTATTTGTATATTTAAGATCTCTATCGGAAAAATTTTACAATTAAAATACTCGAAGCATTAAAAATTATTCCGAAATTGATCCTTACTCTAACAATTGTAATTATTGGCTTTATAGATCACTTCTACGATATCTTTATTTTTCCACTAATAAAACTAAAAAATTCCTTTTCATGTCAAACAAAATGTCAATCTTAATGAAATAAATCAATTTTCGATTTTGTGTGAAATCTTGTCAATTCTCTTTCCTAGGTCGTGGAAACTTTACAAAAAGCGCAGAGTTAAATTTCTTCTTTGATCCGGAAGCAGCACATATTGTAGTGACTGAGTTTGAGTGCCCAATAACTCTATTTACGTGGGAATTATGTTGTGAATCTTCATTGTCATGGGTAAATGTCGCTTGAAGCCGCTTTTAATTTAAGATAAACAATTTAATTAGAATTTACTAACAATTTTAAGCATGAACGTTTTTCTCAGATGTTCCCCTTTATTTTTTAAACTGATTTGCGAATAAGAAAATGATTGTAAAGATTTCATTTGTACGAATGCTTTTCAAAAGATAAAAACTTAACTCCAATCTGTAAAGAATGTGCGTGTACTAAATGTCAGTTTGTTAAACATTAACTTAAAACTGTTAAACTCTAATTCAGTTTTGAATAAATGTACTAAAAAATTCATAAATTTTTTTTTTTTTTTTTTTAGTTAGGTTAGAAGCCGTGAATGCAGAAAAATCAACTTTTCAATATTTTTTTCTCGCAAACAGTTTAATGTTTTATATACACATTTAAAGTTGGTTGATTGTAAAGTTGATGCACAAATTTTCATTTATTTTCATTTTATCTTCATTTATATAAATTCTATCATTGACTCCAAGGCATTTCCTCAAGCTCGTAATTTCCATTATGAAAACATTCACGTATATATATATATATATATATATAACAATATTGTAAAAAAAACATGTATAAAAAAAAAAAGTGGAATGTTTTCGGGTGACGCGTTTCGTCCATTAAGACTTAATGGAACTAAATTATGTTGGTCGACTACACATGCGCACGGATGAGAAATGCCGGGAATTTATTTTACCAACTTAGTCGATTTCCTTTAGATTCTTTTCTGTTGCTATCAAATTTATTAGAGGGTGTTTTAACACCGAAACTATATGGCTAGGTTGTAGTATGCTATTATAATAACCATATTTATGTTCTCAATTTGTATTGATCTTAAAACAAATTTCTAACTGAGGAATATTTTGCCTCTGCGTTTCATCCATCTCCTATAACTTTTTTTTAGTCACTGTACCCCCCCCCCCCCCCGCGCACCGGTGGTGGTACTGCCTTGCTCGGGGGTGAAATGATAGTGTCTAGTTATGAAACAAAAATCTAGAAACGTTTCATTGACAATTTGCAATCATTGATAATAAAACGGGGAAACAAGTTATGCTGAAAAGGGGGCGAAGATTGTTCATATTCTAGCAGCCGCAGGAACTTGATGCAAGTGCCTTGCACACTACAAGAAAAAAGTCACTGTAGTCCTCGTAGAAAACGCAAGTTGTTTTCAACGATTACGTTGTAAATTGAAAAGTCTTTGGCATTCTTTTCTAATACTTGCGCTTATAGGCGGGAGTTACGACCACATCGCATTGTAACACCTGTCTTCTACAATCACCAAAGCTAATCAACGTCGAAACAGGTGATGAGTTCCCATTTGGGGAATACCGGGTGCTGTTTGCTTGGATGTGCAACTGATGTAATGGATAATGTCTAGGAATTGTTAATAGGAGAGCAGTGTTCCAATTTCAGTTGGGTTTACCTATGCTCAAATACTCTTGTAATAAATCCATCTTTCCTCTCCGTTGCTATAAATTAGAAAGACGTCTGAAACAAGTATTGAAACCAGAAAAATATTTTCTGGCTTTAAATAGCCTGCAAGGGGTGGATTAACAGTGGAAAACTGTTTTAGTACAATAGTACTGAACAGCAGGGAATGAACAAATGAAAAAATGTCTATTTTGTATATAACTTGGATACCCCATCCCAACATCATTTGATCTTAGAGACTTAACTGTACCAACTTCCCCTACTAAAGTTGGCGCCACCAAATCATTCTTGCTTTAACATTCGTTCAACAACCCACCAGATGACTTCGTAGTGTGTCTGTTAGAAAAGTTTTCATTTCGACGTTATTGATTGTTTTCTTATTTTTACTTTATAAATCTGTATTTTAATTTGTTTTATTCAATTATGTGTCCATATATATTTCAATATCTGTCCATATTTCTGAGATGAGGTAGTATTTACAGTATTCAATATCAGGCTACAGCAGTGGTGAACATCTAACTTGCAAGGTTAGAGGGAGATAACTCATGACTTCCAATCGACGCTTTATGCAAGTAATGAGAATATGCCCGAGTGATTGTAATAAGGGGTTCGGTTCGAAACTCCTACCACCTGAAGAAGGCCGGAGCATACAACGGCCGAAACGTCGTACAAATGGCAACAAAGATTCAGGCAATAGTCCGAATAATGTAAATACTATATTTCAAGTTTGCCATTCATTTGTGCCTGATTGGTTATTCTTGGTATTCGAGAGGGAGGGGAAACAAATTCCTTTGATAGATGCCAAAAAAATAGTTAGGTTGATCGATAAGCAAATAGACCATCACCACTCATCACCTAGTGTGAAATAGTGGTATGCATTCGGTAACATAAAAACTTCAAAGTTGCCGTAATTTTACCAGTTAAGTCAGACACGCTGACAAGGCTGTTTTTACGCAGTAGGTTGCCATTTTTTTTTTTTTTTTTTTTTTTTTTTTGCGGTAGATTGGTTGCCAACCGAGGCTATAGAACTTCATCTGTCCTGCTGTTCAACCCATAGAGAGGAGAGATGGATTAATACCTTTTCCAAGGGTATTTACGCGAAAGTCAATGCAACAAATTCAAGTGGAATTTGAACTTGGCTCTCCTATTTCTCGTTCCGATCTGATATCCACTGAACCACAATGCGCATTGATGCTTTTACCAAAGCACCATTGAAATTAAGTCAGCCTGTTCTGCTCTTATACATGTTCAGTTTAACTATTGAAAATAAGCAATTGAAGCGTCTCATGCAAGTAACTTACAATGTATTCCTCATTCTGTATTGTATTTTGTCATCTATTGCTATTAAACTTTTCAGTTCCTCCCCATCAAAGTACTTAGGTGGACATCAGAACCAAGTCATAATTCAATTCGTTTGCATTTATGCGCTTTTTTTATTAGATATATGTCTGTCAATAGTAGATAGGTTCATATATCGTTCGGCCCGAACTCGTTCCATGTCTATTGAACAGAAGTTCATCGCTTGTTTCCCGCTCAGGATATGATTTACTGATTCTTTCTTCTATCCGGGACACAATGAATTAACTATTTTAACATTCTGGTGATCGAAATGGCCATGACTTTCTGTTGGGAAAGTATCAGGTTGGCAGTTTGCTGTTTCCGACTGATCGTTAGGAGCCTGAAAGTCTTTGGTAGCAGCTTCAGAGAAGCTGCTCTGATCAACACTCGCATAATATCGAGGTATTTTTGCCGAAAAGGTTTCGGTATTCACCTCGGTGTTCAAAGCTGGCATAATTTTCCGATGGCTAGAGAATTCTCTCGAGGCCCTAGATTTCTCCTTCATGTGCTTCGGTCTTTCGTTAATAAACTGTCAGCTATTTCTTTATCACCCCTGCTCTTGCCAGGACTGCAGTATATTAAAGACTAGCAGTATGGCCCGGCGTTGCTCGGGTGTAATGAAAGCTTTAAAACTAATCCATGGTCCTGGAGCTCAGACTCTTTGGACGTTGGCACGAAAGACTAAAAAGCAATAGTTCTTTCCAGTTAAAGCAAAACCGTAGACTGAAAGAAAAATAAATGGATGTTAGTAAAATTTGATTTCCTGGTATTGATATCAAAAAATTTTTCCCGTCGTAAACTGAATTTTGAAGGCTAAATAAGTCCTCTGAGTAAATATTATGGCTGAGATTAAGAACTACATTTATACCTACTTAGAGCCAAACCCGAAGCAAAAACTAAAATAAAAGGGCTGAAAAAAATACAGGCAGATACACACGCACAAACATATTGCATATATATATATATATATATATATATATATATATATATATATATATTTATCGATTTTCTGCACTATTGTAAGAACTACAACCTTGAAACTTCTGAATATCGTTTCTTATGTCTTTGTCTATGAGTTAATCACATTTGATTAAAATCGGACCACTCCTTCTATAACCAGATTTTTTCGATATTTATCGGAGGTACCTTGACACAAAACCTAGCGAAGAACACTCGTAGACGCTTATAATACAACTGTAAATTTTCAATAAAATCGGTTCAGCCGTTTCGGAGTCTATAGGTAACGCACACACTCACAAAGTTCCATTTATAAATAAGTTTAGATAATAATTGATAGTATAGAAAAGGCACTTTTCCTTCTAGCCAACTTTAATTTGCCAAAAATTTAAATGTTATCTGGTGTTCTCTCGATTAATTTTCCTCTTCCTGCTTATGATTGTTTCTGTTCATAATTCTTTCACGCTCTGTAACAACTTTTGTCCATAAATTTTTTTTTTTAAATCGATATTCTTAAGTCATTAAAATCACTAAGACAAATTTCGTACGCTAATAACACTACACCAACCACATAGTAAACATTCGAACCAGTGTTTCACAGACGACATATAGTGAATATTTAACTATGATCTCGCTTATTTTTTTTAAAACCTGTTCGATCATATCAAAGTTACGTATATTTGAACTTTTTATTTTATTTCTTTCAGGAATTTCGCGACAAGCTTTTTAAAAATTCAAACTTGAAGACAAAAGTTATGAAAAAACTTGAGTCTAAGATGATATCCCAATGGAAATTATGTGGGCCATACGTTATATGCGATGAACTCGCAATGGCCAGCATTCTGGACGAAAACTGCATATGCAAATGGGAACAAGTTTCAGTTGAAGTTGAATTGTCTGGCCGATTGACTCGGGGTCAACTTGTGATTGATTGGTACAACAGGGTGAACAAAGAGAAGAACGTCAGAGTGGTTACGGAGATGAATATGAAAATGGTGGAAGAAGTTTTTCTGAAAACGTTTACGGAAGAACCTGAAACCGTTTAGTTTTTGGTTTCGTGTTGTTTGTTTTTTTTTTTTTTTTTTTTTAACGAAATAATCAAATGACTTCGATCTATAACAAGATTGTTATTTAAACAATAAAAATTGAATTGCATGTTAAAACTGAACAAAACGTTAAATTCTGCTATCGGCATTGTAAGAGAAAAAAAAAGAAACTGATCGTTTGGTTTTAAATTAAACGTTAAATTTTTTCTTTTTGTTGAAACTATGTAAAAACCTGTCTTAAAATTTTTTTTTTTTTTTTCATTAAAAACTAAATTCCATACACAAGTCTTATTTAATTTAAAATATTAGCGAACTGCTCACCAACTGAAGAACTATTAAATCTACTATATTTACTATTAGACCTCGTCTATATTTGTCAGCGGATGTGCGTTGTGGCGCAGTGGATATCGACTCGGAACGAGAAATCGGAGAGCCGAGTTCGAATTCCAGCTGAACTCATCACTGCATTCACTTACGCGCAAATGGGAAAGGTATTAATCCGCCTATTCCCTCCAGTTATGGGTTAAATAACGGGACAGATTGGGTTCTATAGCCTTGGCTGGCAACCAGTCTACCGCAGAAAGCAATGGCAACCCACTGCGGGATAATTTTCTGCCCAGTTAGTCATGTCTTTCGAGACATGATCGCCCAAGCGTGTTTCACGTATGGCACTTAACTGACTTTCGTGATTCCAATGCGCTAACCCCTAACTCTAACTCCTTGTGTCGTAGTGGTTTTTCTACCTTGCCTGGGCTGAAACCGATTTAAGTCTTTTTCTACCTTTCTTTTAATTTAATTACTACTTTATCTACCGTTAATTTCTTCCATTTCGTGCAACTTTCTACAACGCTGGTACCTCAGGAGGCAGTATTTTTCCCTAATTCAAAAGCGTTCATCTCTGAGACTACGATCCGAACTTGTTTTTTGAATTCTTGCTTTTTTTCTCTTCTCATAACGAATGGTAAACTTTAATAAACGAAATCCACGTGGCTTTAAATTTAGATCTTAGTTGTAGAGGGTTGCTTTTCTTAAAACTAGAGATTGAATACCAAGATGAGACGATTAAAAATTTCACTATATTATAGATTTTGAAGCCATTTTTCTTTCAAAAGTACTTGGTTATTCAACTGAACTAAATCTTTAAACTTTTCTTGAAATTAAATGAAACAGTTTTTACGAACTGTAGGAAAACTCTAGCAGTAATTAAACGTTTTAGTTTTCTATTTCTATGAATAAATCACCGATTTATTTCATACGAAAAATCTTTATAATACGTACAAGTGAACACGAGGCTGATAATATTGTATTTCTTTTAGTCTTGAATAAAAACCATCAATGGCGTACCAAATGTTCATAACTCAAACCTGGCCAACATTTTTAGAAAATACTCAACCGTACATTTACTGACCTTTGTCTCCGCAAAATCCTCAGTTGCAACATCTTTCTTCTGCAAGGTCACGTCCATGGAAAGTATTACTGCATCAGTTAGCTGTGTTTTGACTTGTTGCTACCCTAAAGTAGTCCTTAATCTTTCGTGAACAGCCGTTCTGTTCGTAATACCAGTCAGATATACACTTGAAAATCAGTAAAATTCGGTAGTAAATCACTTAGATTAGTGTTACGTAGTCCTATAAATTTAAGCAAAAAATGTTTTATGCTACTTTATTATACTAATTTTCCTAAAGCTTTTTTTTTTTTTTTTTTTTTTCTCTCTCCAATTTTGCCAACTTGTGTGTGTGTGTGGGGGCTTCTGTGCCTGCCAATTTATGCAATGTAAAATATTTCGTTTGCATTGGTTCCAGGATGAGATCAACAACACGTAAAACTAGATTTAGCTAGAGCCAGTCTATTGCAAGGACTGGTTTAATGGTTTCTACAATTGTTTGTTTTTTTTTTGTTTTTAAATGCACACTCTAGATGTGGCATAATGCCAAAAGTATCGCGTACCCTGTGAGGATCGAACTCGCCCCTAAATTGTAATGATTCTAACGAGACACGCTTGCTAACCGGTGCATACGTAGATCAAAGCATTTTAATTGCACGCTAGCACGTTTTATATTGCTTGACGGAGAACAGACTTAGGTGAAGACTTTTGTGCGTGTTAACTTTAAATAACGAAAATCAATTGCAAGAAGTTTCTTAATTTTAAAGGCCGAGAATATATTTGACTGCATTTAAATGCACGTCATAGAACTTTTCACAAGAACACTGCGCAAGCCGGAGTCGATAAGTATTATGGGATACATCGGGTGAATGATCTGCAATGTTTAAGCAACGGAAACACTGAGGTAGCCTACCACCACGATAGTTACTGCATTCGTAAAGGCACACAAACTTCCCAAGAAGTTATCGCGAATAGTAAACTAAAGGCTTGTTTGCTGTGAGTTACTTGAAAATCGTGCCAAAAAATCCTCAAAAGCCTCAGCTCTTTGCAATAAACAAAACACATACTAGACAATACTGACACCTCTTCACTATGACGAAGGGCAGGCTTTGTGATCTAAACTTTTCGACTCTGGAAGTTTTCAGATTCGCCAAATCCTTTGCGTTGCGTAGGCTACAGGTCCGGACAAAATCTGTTTTCTTAAGAACTTTAGCATTGAGATATCTATAATCATAGAAAAGTTACTGTAACAACCCGTTAAAACTCCGGTTTTCGTCGATAACCAAAGTTAAGCAACAGCTGGAGCCTGATCAGTACCTGGATGGTTGAACGCGTGGAATACCAGGCGCTGTAAGCTTGGATGTGCATCTTCTTCCCCCAGATATGGGTTAAGACTATTAGAATCTAAAAATATTCTGGTCTTGAATAACTTGCAAAGGGTTGATAATCCATAGAAAACGAATCAATCATTCGTAGTGAAGGAGAAACGTTTCAAACGTATGTCGAAAAAAATGATGCTGATGTGTGGTCGTTCCTGTCGTAATATATCGCCCTCGCCGTCATCAGACTCCTTAGTGTATTTAACAACGTCTTCGAGTCTATTATCAACAAAGGTTACTAGTTATTTTGCCCAAACAACATCCTGAACGAAAAACAGTATAGATTTATCTCTATGTCCACTGCTGATATCTTGTCATAACATGATGCCTCCTCAACAGGTGTTTACCCGTGCAACCAGACTGGCAACTGGGTCCCACCCATTCACAGTCAGGTTAGCCAAATGCAGACGACAATTCTACTCCTGCAGCTTCCTCTCTCGCACTTCCCGCCTGTGGAACTCACTACCGTATTCTTGCTTTCCTGACGGCTACAACCCCCAGAAATTTAAATGCAAAGTCAATACTCATCTACTAACCACTGGCCTCTAGCTCTCTCCCCTCCCCTGTATAACCTTCCCTTTCTCTCCACCTATGTATCTGTCATTGCACCTGCATTCTCAGCTTTCTATTGTTCCTTTCTAACTAGTTTGTACTCCTCACTCTTTTCTAATTAATCTTTTTACATTTATGTAGCCCCCTGCACATCAGTGGCGTTTCCGCCTTGCTCGGGGTGAAATGATTAAAAAAAACAAAAAAAAAAAAAACATCTAGAATAAGTCGATGTTACTTTAATCATTAGAGCGATTGCCTTAGATATGTCAAAAGCTTTTCATTAGGTGTAGCGTAGGAGGTTGTTACACAAAATCTTCAACCATGGCATCTCTAGAAGTCTACGCAATTATCAAGTTCTTTCTCTCGAGTAGATCCATGTACCTTCTGAATAGTTAGTTTTAATGCAGGAGTCTCTCCTTGCTTCTTATCCCCTCATTCTGTTTTATATTAACGATCATCCCGTTAACTTTCTTAGATCTTCAGTAATATTTTTTTGCACAAATTTACGGAAGCACCTCTGAACATCAAGATGATCCATACCTGGATCTTGATCTCTCCGTTGGCCTAGCTCATTGGGTTGGGATACGCTCTTGTGTTACGAATTTATCTTTCTCGCTCTTTTTCTTTTTATCTCAATCAGTCAGTCAAACTGGCTAAAATGGTATACAAGGCATTTTACGAACAAAAAACTTTTTTTTCTTAGAAACGCGCGTGCGTTTGTTGTGGCCTGGACAACTCAGTTGCCATATGTTGTGGTAACCAATCTTTTTTTTAAAGAACGTCGGGGTTGTAATTTTAAAGGTGGAAAGTAGGTTGGTTGTTCAAACCACTACATTCATAAATAAAATAACTCAAAGCACAATGCAACAAGAATAACAACATTGTATTAAGCAAAGGTTACAGGATTGATTAATTTGTGCATGCAAGATATAGTAAAGACATTTCTCTCTTAGATATTGAAGGAAATGTATTAATGTTCATGCTGGAAAAGTTCCTGAAAAAGGAAATAATGTTTGTACTGATCAGTAATTGAATAATATTTTCAAATAGTGAAATATGCTTGTAAGAGAGAGAGAAACATTTTGATGTAGCTAATTGCTGAGTGCAATTAGCGTAGTATGTGAGTTGGAAAGGAATTAGCGGCATTCGGACTGTTAGCTCCGAAAAGCAGTTTCCAACTGGTCTAAGCCAGTGTGAACATCCGCTTATATATTTCTTAATAAAGGGAAAAAAGAGACCTCACGTGCGGTACGAATGTAAGAGTACGTGGGTATATGTGGATGAACGTGTGTACATGGCGATATGTATGTACGTGCATGTAGAAGTGATTCTACACGTTAACTAAACAGTTGCTAAGTGAAGGAAAACAGTTTTTATTATTCAAAGTAAATGTGGGCCGGTGACTGCATAGTAACAAACGCCCATCGTAATAAACGAACTCTGATTCGTCGAAAATATGGTACGATGAAAATCGCCGGGAATTCTGAGTCCACCAGGAGAAAATTATTTACAGTTAGTTGGCCACAAGCTCCCGACGAGATGAAACGTGTTTGTTAGATTGGATAATCCCACACCCCAAGCCAACTCTTGTAGGCCGCGCTTACAACAGTAGTCACGAGCAAGACAAGACGAGTTCCCCCTTCTTGTTTGACGAAGAACATAGATTTGATTGAAACTGAATTTAAAGATTTTAATGAAAGTAAAGCCTCGTCCAGCAAAGTTGAATCATGAGACGAAGTTTAAGCCTAAGACGAATGTTTGTGACGATTAGGAGAAATGAAGATGAAGAAGATAAAATACGCTTTATGAGAACCCCAACAGATATATGCTAAGAAAATCTCCTCCAACAGATATGAAGATTAAACTATGATTTCTAGTCTCAATAATTAAACCCATTATTGAAGAGAGACGCAGCTAATTATGATGCAGTGCAATGTGATAGCCTTGTGTCAGGCTATATACCAACCGAGAGTTTGGGAATTATGAAGAATGAAAAATAGCAACCGGATTTATCGTCGCAGAGAGACACAGCTAACTGCGATAGAGCGCATTGTGATGACCTTGTGTCAGGCTGAAATAATCAACTGAAAGTTTGAGAACTGCATAAGTGAACATAACAGTCGTTTCAGCTTCAGTCACCAATTTTATCGGCGAAGAGACCTTAATTGTCCAGAAAGCAGCGAAATGTGTCTTCATGCTGAAGAGGAACGAAGAAATTCAATGTTGGAAAAGAGAAAAGGAGAACAAAAACGACAGTATTGTTTTTTTAAGAACTAAATCCTATATAAAAAAGAAAAAAAGAGAGATAAACGATAATTATGAGAGAGAGGAAGAAACTGTAAGTTACAAAAATCATATTCTATATTTTTATTTATTTTTTCTTCCCAGCACGTAGATTTGCATACATCAGTCAGTTAAGTGCCATACGTGAAACACGCTTGGGCGATCATGTCTCGAAAGAGACATGACTGACTGGGCAGAAGATTATCCCGCAGTTGTTTGCCATTGCTTTCTGCGGTAGACTGGTTGCCAACCAAGGCTATAGAACCCAATCTGTCCTGCTATTTAACCCATAACTGGAAGGAATAGACGGATTAATACCTTTCCCAAGGGTATTTGCGCGTAAGTGAATGCAATGAATTCAACCTGGAATTTGAACTCAGCTCCCCGATTTCTCATTCCGAGCCGATATCCACTGCACCACAAAGCACATCACCAATTCTTAAAAGTATTTTATTGCATACAACATGACACGAAAAATATTAATTGAAACCTCGTTCTTTATGATAGAGAATTTTATTCTGTAGCCCGAAAAAAATCAGATTTTACTTCTGTTCACAATTGTCAATAAAAATTAATCGTTTAATTTTTAATTACGGATCTTGTGTTACGTTCATTTTGTTGTTTGTTCGAAAGGTCTTATGTTATAATTTTCTCATTTGCTTGATGTGCGAATAACAGAATCTAATCACCGTCTGACCTAATATGCAGTAAATTCTCTCGGCATTTACTCGGGAAGGTTGATATTATTGCAGATGAAGACACGGCATTCTCACTCTCGAAGTTGAGGGAGCCCCCAGCCGGAGAGGGTCGTGACATGTAATACTTGTCACTTTCAATCCCTCATAAACGAAAAAGCAGTTTTCTCCAGTCACGATGAAAGGCTCTTAATGAGGATCGTTGCTTCGAACGTCCATAGGGGACTAATGTTAACTCCAGACCTCCAAGCGGAGCCCCTATATATGATCCATTGCCAAGGACGCTGGAAAAATGGTATGCTCACCGTACTGAACCAGAAAGTACTTGATTCCTTCTGTATTTGTCAATATTTCTGATATGTAGTGTTTACACTATTTACATTATTCGGACTATTGTTCTCATCTTTGTTGCCATTTGTACGACGGTCGTTGTACGCTCCGGTCTTCTTCAGGCACTAGGAATATGGAGGGAGAAAGGGGATCACTGGTCCCTACGAGATAAAGTTGAATTAATAAATGGAGAATGGCACTTGAAACTACATAAACTTTAGGGATCAGCACATATGCTAGGCTACAAAAATCTCCTAAGCCGACCAAGCATAGAAATGAATACAATTTGGGAATTAGTAATACGGAGTGCCAGAGAAAATCATTAGTGTCAAAATTGTAATATGAGCTCTGGTAAAAAATACTAGAGAAAACCATTGAAATCATAAATTGCAATATGAACTCTGGTAAAAATGGTTACTGAATATGAGGTTTATAAGTCCAAGAAATTCAGTTGATCTTGTCCTTAAGGACACAGCCCAGTGGATGTAGATGTTAGTTAGTTCCAGTGACTTGAGTTCAATACCAGGCTACAGCAGTGGTAAACAAGTAACTTAGAGAGTCCGGTTAGAGGGATATAACTCATGACTACCAAAAGAGGCTTCGCACAAGGAATGAGAATGATTGCAATAAAGGGTTTGGTTCGAAATTCCTAGTACCTGAAGAACGCCAGAGCGTTCAGCGGCCGAAACGTCGTACAAATGGCAACAAAGATGAGGACAATAGTTCGAATAATGTAAATAGTGTTGATTTCTTCTACTATGCTTTTTTTCACCAGTCATATTGGGCTAAAATGGACTGCTATCGGCAAATTCTCACGTTCCGGCCTTGTGTGGAAAGACATACTTTCCATCCTACAACCCTTTTCTTATAAACGCAACATGACAAAACTGTCTTTAGTGTATCGCTATTTTCACTGGCTATGTTCGGATTTGCTCAAGGTTTTTATTTCTATCAATGCAGACCTTTACAGCTAAGACACGTCATTCTACGCCCATGTAGTTGTATCACCCTGATCCCCCTATTCCATTTGTAAGGGGGAAGTTTGACGCTTACAGATTTTTCATTAAGAACCGTAGCTTTGTGGAAACAGGCAAAAGCGTAGATGTATTACCGAACAACAGTCAGGTTAAAAATCAATCGTTAGCCATTCTCTATAAAAACATAATCCCCACTTCCTACTATTAAATTTATAGCATTTTTCATTCAATAACTCTACCTTGAAGATATCTTGAGCCTTGTGATAAGTAAACATTAAATTTTGTGCATGCACGTTGTTTGGTTTTTCATTTTGTTGACTGCACAGTGTAGTATGGTCAGTTGGGCACCGTCTATGAGAAAAAGAGCAGCATGACATAAGTGTGTAAACGGCATGCTGTTCTCTTAGGCATTTGCGCTGGAAACTCCAATACGAATATTTCAGAGTGTCAACCTGAGGAGGGTGCAGAGGATGCCGTGTCGCCAAAAGATGTACTGAGAGTGGTGAAAACAATATATTCAGTCAACCTCATGGTGTTTGGCGTGATAACTTTATGATAGCTTCCATTCATCTTTCCACAGGGACCCAGATGCAACATGGATGCCTACACCAAATGCCTTGATAAGGTAGTGTAGCCCTGGACTAAGATGTTGGCTGCTGGAAGATCCTACGTCTAGTAACAGGAATCGGCACCATGTCCCTCAAGCAGGAGAAAACCAGTCATGGCTGTCAGACAATTTCTGCACCCACATTACCACTTCTATCTGGCCATCTAACTCCCCAGACTGCAATTCTCTTGAGCGCAGTTGTGTGGAGCGCAGTTGAGCGATAAATAAAAAAAAACTCCTTTTCAGATGAAGACGATGATTATGAGAGCATTCATCAACCTAAATAAGGAGACCACCCAGCAAATTTGCAGAATATTCTGAAGTCATCTGGATGCCGTGATTGAAGCCAATAGCGATCTTATTGAATAAATTTACACATTAGTATTTAAAAATATTTCTATCTAGTTTTGGTAAATATATCTGTTAAAATAAAATGTCATTTTTGCGTAATTTATCCATCGAACTCTGTATATCTCACACCTAGTAATATAACACGACCCCTGGCTGCGTCCAGTCAACCTCACTAGCCTTTGGCCGATTCTGCTCACACTGTGTTGTTGATCTCAGATTAACCAAAGCAAGACCGCTTATTGCCATTTGATGAGAATGATTTAGACTTTCAAGGGATTGGTATATGATGAAAGCTAGATCAAAACCGCACCGACAAGGTGTAGATTTATATATATTTATATGTATCGAATAATTACAAGATTGCTAGCAAGTCAAAATAAGTGACGGAAAAGAAATATCAGCTGGCTGGTATTTCCGTAACAAGATAATATTCGTGTTGTTTTATTTCTACGGGACGATCATTTGGTTGAATTTGCAATATTTTCCTCTCCCGTCTTCTTTTATTTCTAGCAGCAGGTGACTTTTCAGGCCGAAGGTATTTCAAATCTCTCTTCTGACCTCTTCTCTCAAGACACGGGAGCCAACTCACTAAATCTCGTCTTGCATTCTGATTTCGTTAAACAGCACCCCGACCGGTGTGGGAAAGAGGGGTATAATGTTTTCATTTCCCTCACTGTATAACCCTTACCATCTTGATCATGAAAACAATTACATTTATCCATTTCGACTTCAAATAGAAAATTCCTTAAAAGAGAAAATAGAACCTTGTTCAGCAGTGATGAGCTCTGTAGCTGAGCACACTGGATCAAACGGAGGTTTCTCTTATAAAGGGGGACTCAGGTTCAAACTCTCACGAAGGGCTTATTTTCTTTAGTTTTCTCGCAGGCCAGTAGACCACACACTTTTTTTTTCTCGCAGGCCAGTAGACCACATACTTTTTTTAAAATAATCTTCTTCAAACACAGGCATCCACTAAAAATACTGTTTGAAGTAATAAAAATTTCGGATGAATAATAAATCGGATGTCGGATAAATCTTTTTTTTTTTTTCGCTTGTGGGTCATTTACAGCTGAATTGATTGGTAATGTTACCATAAAATGTATTTTTACTACTGTCCTCATCT
The DNA here is from genome assembly GCA_037127315.1 of Ascarosepion bandense. NCBI lineage: Eukaryota > Metazoa > Mollusca > Cephalopoda > Sepiida > Sepiidae > Ascarosepion > Ascarosepion bandense. The sequence continues at coordinate 1,894,336 of JBBBDQ010000466.1, forward strand.
TTATTGCCATGTTTACGACGTTTCGGTCGATGTAGGCTCCGGCCTTCCTTTATTTTCATTACTGGAGTACATTATTCACATTCCATGTGCGATGCAATGTAGTTGTTTCCTTTTAACTTAACCCTCTAAGTTATATGTCTACCACTGCTGTAGTCTGGTATTGAACTCACAACTCTTTGGGTCAAGTCACTGGAACCAACCAACGTCTATATTGGAGGTCTTATTCGGGAGATGTATCTGCGACGGCAAGTCTCGGTGCCAATCCTGCAGGGATGAGTCTTTTTCTCATAGACGGTGTCCAACTGACCATACTATACTGTGCAGTCAACAAAATGAAAAAAACAAACAACATGCATCGGTGTAGGAATGTCGGGTGGGAATTTTTTATTCAATTCAAAAAGAGCCCGTCCAGTAGCGGAAAAAAGCGGGACATGCCCTGGTCCGAGTACGAATCCAGTACAATCGATGGATGAAACAAAAATTATCGTCCAATATCTCACAGAGGCTCGAGGTCTTCCTCAGCAGGATCACTAATGGAGAAAACCGAAAAAGGATCGACCACGAATTGAAAAAATCCATCAGACAAGAATTCGATGCAGTCAAAGTCGGTCAAGTACAGAAATTAAAAGTACAAAAATTATATATATAGTCATCCGCAGGCATATCTGTTTCGCTGCATCACAGCTTATCAGTACGGTTAGACATCCGATTACTTTTAGCCAGGATTGAAACCCGACCGAATTGACATCAACTGGCAATTCTACCTCGGAGCTATGAGCGCTCGGTAAAAGAAAGCAAACTTTTAGCGTGTGATATACCTTGTAAACATACGCCAGTAGCTAAGAGTGTTCTAACTCATTACTGAATATATATATATATATATATATATATATATATATATATATATATATAGATAGATCTTTTGCTCGGATGAGCTTAAGTCACTGATGCCTCCTCAACAGGTGTTTACCCGTGCAACCAGACTGGCAACTGGGTCCCACCCATTCAGAGTCAGGTTAGCCAAACGCAGACGACAATTCTACTCCTGCAGCTTCCTCTCTTGCACTTCCCGCCTGTGGAACTCACTCCCGTATTCTTGCTTTCCTGACGGCTACGACCTCCAGAAATTTAAAAGCAAAGTTAATACTCACCTACTAACCACTGGACTCTAGCTCTCTCCCCTCCCCTGTATAATCTTCACGTTCTCTCCGCCCATGTATCTGTCATTGCACCTGCTTTCTCAGCTTTCTATTGTTCCTTTCTAACTAGCTTGTACTCCTCACTCTTTTCTAATTAATCTTTCTACATTTGTGTAACCCCATGCACATCAGTGGCGTTTCTGCCTTGCTCGGGGTGAAATGATTAAAAAAAAAAAAAAAAAAAAAGGTGTGAGTTTGTAACCCTGGGTTTCACGCTTTTGCGATCGTCAGACACAAATAAGTACCACGCATATATAATATGTAAACAATATAATATATATAACAAATTACATACTTATATATATATATATATATATATATATATATATATATATATTGATATTTATAATTATATACATACACTTTTCACACACACACACACACACACACACACACACACACACACACACACACATATATATATATATATATATATATAACGGAAAAACAGTAGCTAATTTAGCATCTATGTATCGTTCATTCAATATATATATATATATTTGAAAAATACATCATTTAGATGCGGTTAGGACACATCATCAGTGATGATACCCTGGTTCATTGACAGTTTCGGTCCTTTACAATCATCATACCTTCTCCCCAGGTTGACCCAGCCAACGTTGATCAGGCCCCGGCCTGTGTCCCGATCTCTGCTTGCTACGTTATTAGAATGCAAGATGTTTTGTTTTTGGTTGCACAGAAGAGGAAACATTTCTAAAACAAATATATATATATATATATATATATATATATATATATATATATATATATATATATATATATATATATATAGCACAAGCGTTACTCACTATAATTCCCTGACGTGCAGATACCTTAGCATCCTATCTAATTATTTCAGGACATTTTGTCAGTTCATCCTGACTTAGCACTGATGTTTTATTTGATAACTATGCAACTGCATTCTGGACTCAAGGGTTATTTTAGGCAGCTCATGGAAGCAGAAACTCTAGTTCTGGGTATGACGATAAACTACATCCGACGACAAGGCCTCTAATCAGGCGGTTAGAAGTTTTGAGAAGCGTGGAACCACCACTTAATTGCTGTTGTTACCAGGTTCACCCACCCTAACCCTGGGTGGTAGTTTCTAATAGGAACCAACCAGCATGCATATATATATATATATATATATATATATATATATATATATATATATATATTGAAATTATTTGTTTTAACATTATTTTTAATCGATGCTCGTATTTGAGTAGATATTCTGTTTTTAATCAAGCAGCATATTTATTTCTACCGGCCTGATTAATTACGATAAATGTTTGTTACGAAAATGTGTGTCATTCGGCAGGATTCGAACCTGCGACCCATATCAACATAGTAAATAATTAGGCCAGTAGAAATAAATATACTCTTTGATTAAAAACAGAATATCTACTCAAATACGAGCATAGATTAAAAATAATGTTCAAACAAATAATTTCAATATGTTAGTTGTTAAACCATTTCTTTAATCTTCGGGATTTTCCGTAACACTGTCTGTTTATATATATATATATATATATATATATATATATATATATATATATATGTTACGGAAAATCCTAAAGATTAAATATATATATATATATATATATGCACAAAAATCTAGAGTGAGCCAAAACCTACCGCGGTTTCACACTACGGATCGTCAGGGCAAATTGCCCTGACGATCCGTAGTGTGAAACCGCGGTAGGTTTTGGCTCACTCTAGATTTTTGTGTGTTTTTGCTCTACTATTGTATCTTTTCTTTCGTACTTTGTATTGAGCACTTTTTCTTGTGTTTGGTTCCGTTTGGGGTTTTTTCTTTACTGCGGAGTATTGAATGTTTTGTTCTTGTTCCGCGGGTTTCTTTTTTTTCTCCCCATTTATCCAACGTCTTAGTACACCGGATTGTAACGGATTTAGGTTCTGTTTGTTAATGGTTTTTTCGGAGATTTATTTTAGTATAAATTTACGGCCTGCATACTTACAGAGTCTATTTAGTTATTATATATATATATATATATATATATATATATATATATATATATATATATAACGGTTACAAATGGAAGTATATTCCACAGTTAGATATTTACTTTTAAAAAGTGCTTTATATACAATCTCCATCAAATTCATGAGGGAAGAAATTTTGTTCAGTTTGTTAGAATGTACAAGTGTATGTAAGTTGTATAAATGCTTTAGAAAGTACAACAGCGGAAATTAAGCGAAATAAGGAAAGAAATAAGAAAAACAATTGAAAATAAAACTTATTGAACATGAGACATTGCAAATTAACATTTACTTTCGTGAGACACTTAATTTTTCATATATTGCGATACGTTCTTGTGTTTTGCTAAGTCATATATTACACATGCAACATTATATCTGAGCTAATCTGAAGTTCGGATACGTGAACTTCTACTGTAGATAAAAATGTTCGCATGGCAGGAACGAGGAAGGGTGCGAACCTAATAAGCAAAATAAAATAATCAAACGGAAATAAATCTATTAATATTATTATTCTTTCTTATCAGATATTGGGTCACAAACAAAAGCGTCTTTGTTTTACTATTTTTTTTTTGTAAAATTCAAATCTGTACACAGTTTGGGCGATTACAAATTCTGAGTGACTTGGGGGTTGTAAAACATACACTAGACACCCATTTTCTGTTAACATACTGCATAAATTTTTAAGAGGTGGGTAGGGGGAATGATAATTATAAAATGATAGCCTTTATCATAGCCGTTTGAAGTAATTTTTGGATACTGTTAAACACCACACCAAGCAGATGTTCGGACAATCTTCTCAACAAACCCAGGTACTGTTAATTCAGCGAACGGAATTTAATCATTTGCCCCCAACCTTTTCAATTTTTAGAGCCTTTTATTTTACTTTTACCGCTATCCCAGTTGGATATTAAGCCAGTGGGACTTTTCCACCCAGGTAGTGCCCTCTCCTTCGGGAGGGAGCTGAGTTTATTACACGGCGCTTGAGACTTCCCCCAAAAAGAGGAAGTACGGAGGTGACCTGGGCAATTCTTGTACGGTAATGCCGTTAAGTGTCATATTCAGTAGCGACGTAGGTGCGCTGAAAAATACACCCCCACATCCCAGTTATGACTGAAGGTAAAGTCTTCTGGTGTTGTTGAAATGTTTCGCTTTCTTCATTTTACTTTCCCTCCACTAACATGTTTTATTTTTTCCTGTCTTTGCATATCAAAAGAAAGGTCACGTACTAACGAATTTTGAGTGTATATACCAACGAGGATTATCCGAAATATGGTTATTCGTTCGTGTCCTGTAAGTGAACTGTTTCTCCTGAGATGGGATAACTTGAACCATCCCGGAGATGCCAACCCTATGGCAGTATTAAGAGAGGAAACGGTCGCAATTTATATCGATGTCAGCGTGACAGTGGTCGCGGGGACTGGCTAAAACAGTTTTTGTCCTTGGTATATGTGCATGGTGCTCTCAACGTTAAAATTAACTCCTGTCACCTCCTACCTTAATGAGGCCGGTTATTTATACCTTCGCTATGAACATCTTCACATAATTTAAAACTGTCTTAACTTGAATTGTAAATATGAACTTCCCCTCTGTCGTTTTTATTTTACATATGGCCATCGGTTAGCATGCGTTTTTCAGCAATCTTTTTTTTTTTTTTTTTTTTTTTTTTTTTTTTATATAGACGCAGCGTCGCAAGCTATCCCTATTTCCGTTGTGATACCTGTTCGTCCCCCTTTTATAGTTCCACAAGTTCAGAATCTTATAACTAAGGCCACATATTACTTCCACGGAACCGCATTCTCATTTCCTCTGTACGTCAAACTTAAGACGAGACAATTTACTCTAAATTGTTTCTAAGTTCTGCTTCCATGCGGAACAAACTACCGGAGGGCTTAAGGTCACTTCGTTGTACTATTACCGAAGTTAAACAACACTGAACCTGGTCAGTACTTGCATGTATTCCCACTTGTGAATACCAAGTGCTGTAAGCTTGGACATGCGGGTGGTGTAATGGTTAATCGAAGAGCCGACTCCTAATTTCAGTTGCGCATAAATACAACTTCCCCATCTATAGATTAATTAGTAAGATTTGTATCAATAAAATTATCTATCCCCCCCCCACCCCACCAAAAAAAAAATTCCCTATCACCTCTTTCATATATCTCCTTTTATCATAACCATTTATAATACTAAAATTTTATCATAACCATTTATAATACTAAAATTTTATCATAACCATTTATAATACTAAAATTACTAGTTATTCTCTAGCCCTCTTTTGTAAACTTAACATCCAAATAGCAAAAAAAAAATCTTTTTTTCTATTACATCAATCTTTTTGACTGAATGCTCATGATCAATTCCACCATTACTTCGGCAACGGTACTGTTGTCATATTTGTGCGGGATCTGCCCAGTTCTCACTCTCCAGTCTAAATAGAATTCAAAAGCGTCTTTGGGTCCTTGTGGATGACGTTATTTTTTCTAACTTCTCAAGCAGGATGTGGTAACCCTCTCGCTGTTGTATTGCTGCTTCCATGGAAAATGCTTGGACAAATTACATTTTTGTTCCGGCAGTTATAACCTCTATGCCCATGTTGTCTACATGTATTTCATCGGTGAGAAGTGCCACTCAAAAAGCTTGTGAATCCCTGCTCTGTTGAGCCGACTCCAAAGAGGATGTTTCAATCATTACCTGTTCAACTCTAGGGTTAACCTTTATCATCTATCGTATAAACTGCGTTTTAGAGTAACTCTATCCCAGGTGACCCCCTAGATCTTGTTTAGGGGGGTCACCCGGGGATAAAACTGGTGTAATAAAATAACGACAAAGATAAATCTTTGTTTGGAAATATTAGCGTTACTTAAGTGTACTGCATTTTCTGTTTATCGCTCAATGAATGACCTGTTTTCTTAAAAGGAACTTATTACTGTTACCATTAAGTGTGCTCTAAATATTTGTCGTATTTATATAATTACGAGTGAATGACGGTTTTCAACTATTCTGGAAAACTTACATTTGCTATTTAGTAACAATTATTTAGTAACATTCCTGAACAACCTATCAGATTTTTTCTAGTATCCGCTAATTTTAAGGAAACACTGATTACAACTCAGATTAAGGAATCTGACCAGAGTTCGAATTGGAGTCAAGCGTATTACATTCAGTTACGTAAATAATTTTTGGAAAGGAATGACTTTTCTTTTTTTTTTTTTTTTTCAAGCTGTTTGTAAATAGAACAGACTTGATTCTATAACCTTGGATGGTAGCTGGTCTAGAATGAGAAACACTGAATTGCTATGGGTAAATACTAGCGCTGTTCGGACTCTAGTGATTAGTGTAAATCGGGGTCACATAAACGAAGATATTGGGCGTTAACAAAAATAACTTATTACCAAAATAGGGCATTTTTCTTATTTCTTGAAACTTTAACCTGTTAGCATTTTAACTAAAATCCTCGCAGTGCAGTCGCCATATGTCAGAACTTGCAATTTCTGAAATATTTGCGTGCCCTGAATAATTCATTAAAACAAACGTAACAATTTTTTTCAGTTGAAGCAGAATATATTAAGCTGTTTTAGCCGTTCTGTTAATATCAATGTATTTTTTCTTTCGCGATTAAAGGATGAAATTCGAAGAAAAATTCTGGGACCACTCCCCACCAGGCTGATGATAGTATCCGCCGATCCTGGAATTGACGACGCACAGGCAATATTGATGGGTTTGTGCAATCCCAACTGGAAAATTCTGGCCATAGTTGCTCATTACGGCAGCATTAATGTGCGAGTTACATTGACCAATACTGTGAAATTTCTAGATGCTATCCACAGAACTGATGTAAGTCAAAATCTCGTTTGGCTAAAATAAGTGAGTTTCTATTGAAAAGCCCCTCTCAAAGACAATAACATTAATTTTTCTTTTCTTTACTATCGATTAAGTATATTCCAGATTGTGTCGTGTCGCTTTAGGACGTAGGCAATCATGGCCTTCTCTCTCCCTATTTCTCGTAGTTAACACCCTTTGTCATGTTACCCCTACCAAACAATGCTCTGCCGTCCTTACTCATTTTATGTCTCAAATTTCAGCTGCCTTTTTCTGATAAATGTCTCCTTTTCTTTTCCTTTCCCTCTAAAACTTCTTCGTTGGTTATGTAAATTGACTTCATTTTATATACAAACCCTCCACCCCTACAAAAATTCTCATACCACGTGATGCCCTCCAGCTTCCGGTTTATATTTGTTTCTAAATCAGATACTGACATTCGTTCAGTTGTGAAGTGAAAGCAGTATTACATTCATGTAAGGTGTCAAAGTAATTTGAAACTGAGTCCATGAATAAATTTCTAGAATTTAGAAATGTGATTCATATATTTATCGAAGTGGAATATGTTTGCCAAAAACTCTGGCCAAGAAATTTATCATTCTCATTAATCCAAAATATATTAATTTCTTACCAGAACCTGTTTCAAAAATGCAAGTCAAAGACCCAACAAGTTTTCTTTTATCAAGTTGCTACACTACGTCCATCCAATCTTTCCTGGGGGTGTTTCTATGTCATTAAGTTTCATAAATTTTCAAAATTTGAAGTGAAAGCAGTATTACATTCATGTGCCGTGTCAACTCAGGACGTAGGCGGTCATGGCTGTTAGCAACTTTGTTCCTTGTAGTTCTTGCTCTTTATTTCTGATAAGCTCTGTTCCACCATCCCTCTAACCAAGCTCATTGTTACGCGTTGTTTTCTATCCATTTTCCCCTTCTATTTGTCCCGTGCGTATCAGATTTTTTAGGCCATCCTTCCTCATGTGCCCCAGAATTTCAACTGCCTCTTCCTGATAAGTATTCCTTTTGATTTCCATTTTAACCAAAACTTTGTTGCCCATATGTTTGGTCGATGGTATTCGCGGCATCCCTCTCTAGAACCGTGTTTACATGATCTGTAATAAAAGAATGCTAACAAAACCAGGCGTATATAGCCCTATTTTTATTTGGTTAGGGGAATGTTATATATATATATATATATATATATATATAAAACCCACTCTTATCATTTTTTTTTTTTTTTTTTTTTTTTTTTTTTTTTTTTTTTTTTTTTTTTTTGTCATCGAAAAATCAGGAATGCTTTATCGATGACAATTACATGTATATAGTATGCTCTTTCGAGACATGACTGACTGGGCAGAATATTATCTCGGAGTAGGTTGGCATTGCTTTCTGTGGTAGACTAGTTGCCGACCAAGGCTATAGAACCCAATCTGTCCTATTTAACCCATAACTAGAGGGAAGAGACGACTATCTTTCCCATGGGAATTTGTGCGTAAGTGAATGCAAGGAATTCAACTGGAATTCGAACTCTGCTCCCCGATTTGTCGTTCCGAGTCGATATCTACTGCACCACAACGCACATCATTCTTGATAAAGACCAAACCATAATTGTTAGCAAAGTTTTGGCTAAAGCAATCACAACTGAGTGCTCCATACTCACGTCCTTCTGCCACATCTAATTTACGCTTAGTAAATGGTTTGGTCACTTCGAAGTGGCGCCATCATTAACTTAATGAAAAATTATAACGTAGTGAATTTGATCCTCACTGTCCTTCTTTACGTTCAGTAAAGAGCTATTAATATCAGACTAGCTACATTTGGCTTTTTTTTTTTTGTCAAGTACTGTGCCGAGATGGGCGCCTTGGAAAAATTTACAAGTCCTTAAGAGCATAAAGATCATGTAAACCAGTAGAAGTGGCCATATCACAGCTGTTTTCTCTACTCCGCTAAATTTTCAATCCCAGTAATAAGTACAAAAATGAAGGTTTCCTCTAAAAGCCGACAGTCAGCATGTTAGGTACATAACCCAAACGTATGAAGTGTGACAAAAACATTCTCTATGAACTGTTGACTTTAAATATTGCCAACAAGAGAAAATTGATTCCACTGTCATGCATGGTGCGATGAAAGAGACGGGATTTTTTTTTTTTGAGAATTAACGCGACAAAAATCTCTCAACCGCTCTAGTTTGGTTTTATACAGTAACCTATAGAGAACAGTGATATAATTTGTGGAGTCTGTTCAGAAATAATTTTCAGTCGTAGATAACCACTTATCAGGCCAATGTTTAAAAAAAATGGTTTGAGGGATGGTTTTGGCAGATCTTTTTGAACCTTGTTGACTAACGATAGATTCAAGAACAAAACTACCAAATAAAAGAAACAATATCACTTGAAGACTACCAACAGTAACTAAAATGGATAACATGTAAATTGAATGACAATCAAGATTGACCTTTTACACATAATAAAAGGTTAAGCAAACTATCATTAATACTGAACATGAAAACTTATTTTCCTGAAAAATTCTTTTGAAAAAAGATTTTGCTTTACTTTGTTTTACGGCATATCAACCTCAACAAGATTTTTTCGGATAGGTTCGTACAAATAAAAGGCCTTTAAGAGTTTGCAGAAGATCGGGTTTCATTGATGTATTTTCATAAAAGGATTTTTGTCGAATACTGCTGCCACATCTAGTCGGGTGCCCCTGCTATTCATCTCTGGGTTCTTGACAAAACGGAGAATCTAATGCGATAGATACCGACTTGGCAGCTCGGCTGCAATCGCTATCTCACCGGCGTGACGTGGCTTCCCTGTATCTCTTCTATAAATATTGTCACGGCTTCTGCTCCAATGAACTTAGATCACTCCTAGGTATGAATTTACACGAGCTACTAGATTAGCAACTAGGTCCCACCCTTTTACAGTGAAACCAATAAAATGTAACCGCAGTTTCTACTCGAACAGCTTCTTTTATCGCACCTCCCGCCTGTGGAATTCCCTTCCATATACTTGCTTTCCTGACAGCTACAATATCCAGGAATTTAAATGAAAGGTCAATAGACATCTATCACACTAACTCGAATCCATCCTCTGAAGCTCTTTTTTAAAATTTTATCTACTCCACCCCCACATCCTCAGTATTCTCATCCGTCTATTACCCTCCTTCTGACATTTCTCCATAACTAACCCTTCTTTCTCACCACTTTCCTCTATGTAAAACCCTGCGCAACAGAATGCCTTGCTTGGGGTGAGATGAGATATATAAAAAAAATCAAATGTATTGCCGGTAGTATTTTATTTATTTTTATTTTATTTATCTATTTTTTGCTATAAATTTTTAGTGTTTTGATCCTAGTTTAACTATTTGTAACTAGGACTGATAGGTGCTAACACCTTTGGAAAGGATGAACCTGAGAATAGCAATTAAGAGGTGGTTCCGTGCTCATCAAAACGTCCTCAGAGGTCTTGCTGTCAAATGTTTGTTATACCCAAGACGGAAATATTTTGGAAGTTTAATCCGAAAGAAGTATTGGCTGCCCGATCAATTAGTGCCAAATGTTTGTAGGGTAACATCTCGTATTACAATTAGTCTATTTAGAGCTCAAATTTTAGCTTGTTAGGCAAAATTTTCTTCAGGAAATTTATGTAGTGTCCGTTGAGTCAAATCTATCGTATAAGGTAACCCGGTAGATTTTAGAAATTGAGGGTGAAAAAATTTTTTTTTCAAGCACCAGCGTTAAGACATTCGAAACGTTTCCGTTAGAAATGAAAACGATTGGTCTGGAGCAACTGAATAGATTTTACAAGGCTAACGTTGCGAATTCAGTGAGTGATTAGTTCTAAAATAGCCCCCCCCCCCCCCGCATTTTGGCAAAATACTAACGGCAACACATTTGACACGACAAAAATCCTCTTTACAAAAATACATCAATGAAACCCGATCTCCTGAATTCTTTCTTAAGAATACATTTTATTTGTACGAACCTATCCTAAAAATCTTATTGGCATTAAATAAATCATTGAGGCTGATATGCCGTAAACAAACCTTTTTTCAAAACAATTTTTCAGGAAAATAAGTTTTCAGGTTCAGTATTAATGGTAGTTTCCTTAACCTTTTATGTGGAAAGTCAAAATCTTGATAAGGTTTACATGTTATCCATTTAGTGGTTACTGTTGTTGGTAGTCTTAAAGTGATAGTTACAAGGTTCAAAAGATCTTTGCCAAAACTCTTGGGGTTCACTCTATTAATTTTTTTTTTTTTTTTTTTTTTTTTTAGACATTGTCCTGATAAGTGGTTATCTATAGCTGAAAGTTATTTCTGAACAGACCCTTCCAATTATATCACTGTTCTCTATTGGTTACTGTCTAAATCGTATGTGACGAATATCATCGTATTTCGAAAGCAAGGAACGGGGTTGAGAAAAATTTGAAAGTTAGCGAGCTTTTTAAAAATAGACAAATACATTGTTTAAGCTGACCATTCTAAACCGACAAACTTGATTTCACTCAGACGGTGTGCACTGCAATCGATACTCGTGTGGAAATAATTTCATTGCCCTGCTAACGAATTTTACTTTAAGATTTTTTTTTACCAATGTTCTTTATAGTATATGCCTGTGTTACTATAGCGTGAGGTCTACATCAATATATCGTCTACGCGGGTGCAAGGCGGAGGTCGACTATTCCTCTCTCCTCACGTGACGCTCCAGCGACAAGAACACACACTCAGGAGATTGAGCGATCGTTGTTGGATGCTAAAACGATAATACTCAAGAAAATGCCAGGTGTTGATAGTCAGCTGTTCCCGTCACATCTTGGTCATTTTTGCTGGAAGCTGAGAAAAAATTCCAATGATCTATTTACGCCATTCCTAGAAAATAGTGTTTATTGCTAAAATAAATAGCTCTTATTTGATAGCTTTATTTTTTACCTCTCTACCTTAAATATAAATAGTATATAGCTATATAAATATTATTTCGGTCGAGTTTCGAGCCTGGGTTGTAGCAATCGGGGTCTGACCGTGCTGGTGAGCTGTGGTGCCGCGTGGCGGATCTGTCTGCGGATGACAATATATAAATATTAAGATAGGTTTAAATATGTATACACCTACAATATTGTAGGTCGATGTTGTGGTAGACCTCACGCTAGTCGAAACTGAAGACAGACCTCAAACTATAGTAGCATCTATATTTCTTATACCAGTGTTCCTTAGGGGTATATTCATTAGACCAGTATTCTAAGAAGGCTTAGATATTAGAGTTCGGCATCACCCATCTGGTTAAACAAGTTTCTTTGTGGTGGCAATTATGAGAAGTGACTGAATCAGTGCGTTGTCGTAACAAAATCAAGTTTGCTGGTTTCGAATGGTTAACCTAAAAGAACTTGTCTATTTTTAAACCTCTCCCTAGCTTGTCAAACTCATTTTTTCATTCCCGTGCCTTGCTTTCGAAATAGGCGGCATATTTCATCTAGGTCAAAATTCTTTTAAACGCCTCATACTGTATCTACTAAATGACCTGGTTTTACAGCAAAACCATCCATATTTTCAACTAACTTCGAAAACTAAACATTGAAGCAGAACGGGCATCAATCTAGCATGTTTGTAACAAGTGTATGGTCGACTACTCAAGGTGGGTGGCTTGATAAAATCTGCTTGATGATTCGATCGTGTGGTTTCGTTGCTCTGTACCTAAAAATACTTGGGTGTTGACGAAACATATCTTCCTGATAAGGCATCTAAAGCCTGGATTAGTCTCCCGAGTCTGATGCTAGACAATTTCTCCTGAATTCGTCTTCGTTTTGAATATTGCTGTTACATATGGTCCGGTGCTTCTGCTATATACTTAGAGATTTTTGACATCAAAAGAATCAACAATATTAGTCCTGACTGGCGTCTTGGGTTCATTTTTCCCCACCGTAATGAAAATTTCCTGTGCCTTTTTCTTTAGTTACTTTCATGGTAACTGTTCGCATGAACTTTTCGAAATTAATAAATTTAAGCGTAGTACTAAATTGGCAGCAAGGTCTCGTCATTTTACATTTGAAATGGCTAGATATAAGTTTTATGCTAAGTTTCTTTTCTCCCCCTGGCTCTATGCTTTTTAGCCAATTTTGACCTTCAAAAATTAAAATGCAATGTCAGTCGTAACAATTGTCCTTGGGTACCTCGGCGTGGTGTAATTGTTAGCACGCTTGTCTTGCTAGAACCTATTACAACTGAGTGAATTCGATCCTCACTGGGTACCCCATACTTTCGCCCTTGTGCCACATCTAAGCCGCGCTTAGAAAATAAACTATTCAATTATTCTCGCTACTTAATTTGTTATTCATCACTCAGTAACTTCTACGTCTTAGTGGCTTCATCGCCTTACATGGACTGACAAGCTTTTTAGAAAGCTACTGAAATAATTCAAGTATTCATTTAAATAAAAACAAATGAAAATAGCAATAGACAACGTAAAGCTTATTTTGGTGAAGAACTTTACCAAACGCTATATACCCCCCAACCAAAAAAAAACCCCTAAATTGTAAACTGATTCAGTGTTGAATGCTTTTGTGAGTGGGTCGGTTTTCTTCAGAACGTGGTTGATCATAGCTCTCCACAACTTCTGTCCTTTTTTAGCTCCTAGTAAATGTTTTCTTTTCGCCATCTCTTCCAATCCTTCTCCTGCCAACCACTTATACAAACTCGTTAGGTAGGGCTTGTGCTGCTTTCCTCTGTCCGTCTTGTCTTTAATATCTTGTCATTGTCAAAATTTGTAATCCCTATTTTTTCATTACGTTCCTTTAAAAAAAAAAAAAAAAAAAAAAAAAAAAAAAAATAATTCAGCACTTATGCTAAGTAGATCCTGGGTATGACCGTAAACTGCATCCGGCAGCAAGGCCCTCTGATTGAGAGGTTGTGAAGAGCATGGAACCACCTCTTAGTTGCTGTTGTTCCCAGGTCCACCATGACCCGGGGTGATAGCACCTGTTAGAGTCCCAGCTATGGGCAAATAGTTAACCCCCAAACTGGGGTCAAAATACTTTTATAGAAAATATACTTTTTTTTTTTTTTTTTTTTTTTTTTTTTTTTTTTTTTTAATGAAAAATATTACCAGTAATAGTTTTGAAAGAAAAAAATTACCAGTAATAAATTTTTGAATACAAAACATTTTCAGTTTCTAAAAGAAAATTTAATCAAAATCTAACTAAATCAACCTTACTATAACCGAACATTTTTAAGAAAAACAAATCTTAAAACCCTACTTTTTTGGCATTAAATAACCCGTAGAGGTTGATATACCGTTTGGAGTAGATAGATCTATCGCCCGGTTCACACTCACCCATGTCTATTGAACAGGTTAAGAGGCTCATCCCTTGTTCCCTGTTTAGGATGTGGCTTCCGGCTTTCTTTTCCAATCTTCTCACTATTACGTAGTCCCCTGCACATCAGTGGCGTTACCGCCTTGCTCGGGGCGATACGATTTTTTTTTCTCTACAACTTCAATACTCTCATCGCTCAATTATTTCGTTTACTACAGGAAAACCCTTTATTTTATTTTTTTTTTTTTCTTCAAGAATCTGAAAGTTTTTTTCTATTTCTAATCTAGGTTCCTGTTTATAGAGGTAGTGAGCGTCCTCTTGTCCCTTTATCAAATACGGTTAAGCAACTATTAAATAATGATAGGTTCAATTATCCCCATGACATCTGTTTGACTAAGCGTTTTGTTGAAAAAGAAAATGGCATCCTGGCGATGATCCGTTTGGTCAAAGAAAACCCAGGTGAGTGAAATTTGTAAAATATTAATTTTGTTTGATAAATTCGCCAGCTTCATTTACCTTTTTAAAAATTAAGATGTTCACAGAAAATATGCCGTTGTGGTTTCTTTAGCGGTATGAGTGAGCCAACTTTTTCCAAGCAACGAATTTTAGAATTCAATTTCACATACTGAATTAATACAAGTGTAGTATATCCTCTAAAAAAAAAAAAATCGGCCATATAGAAGTCGGAAAAAAAAATAGAAAAACCTGAGTATTTTTCTTGTCAAAACAACGATTGGTTAATTTACAGCTTTTGATATATAGTCAAAATATAAACATCGTGTAATATATAAAATGACGCAGAACAATTTCTTTTAAAATCGAAACTTATTTTCTCCCCAAGTAAGACAACGAAATCATTAAGGAGAAAGAGTTACTGAATGTTAGCGACTCTTAAAAAATGCTATTAAGACCAAAAAAAAAAAAAACAAGAATTAAGACAAGATAACTATTGCCTTTGCATTAAACGTTTTGTAGATCAAAGTTGACAGAAGCAAGAATCCGGAAGAGTTTCACAAGCAGAAAGTGATGAAATTTACGTGTACATACAGCCATTTCAATTGTAAAATGCGACATTCCCGCCAATCTATTACTACGCATAGACTGATAAAATCTAGGCACCATAGAGAAAAGTTAATCAGAATCACCAATTAAGTTATTTTTATTACCATGTTTTAATCAGACTACACCCGTGTTTTAAAATATTTTCGGGAAAATGTGCTAAATTGATATAACCAGTAAGACATTTTAAGGTGTTAATTAATGTATCATACTTTAATTACAATATATCATATTGTTAATGTTTCATGACTCCATTTCTATATATGGATAAACTATAAAAATAAACAAATATTGCTCTTCATTAAGAATGGAGAATTTTAAATTTCAAATTGTTTTAAATAAGTTTTTCTTAAAATATTTCTAAAAACATAACAGTAACATATCTACCTCCACTAAATCGCGAAAAAACTGCATAGTTACTTTTAAACTGAAATTTTAAAAATGAAACCTTTTTCTTGAAACTTTAGTTTTAATTGGAAGCTAATTAAAATTACTATTTTCAGTAGGCAAAATGGTTTATTTAAAAAGAAATTATATTGATTACAATATAAAAGTTCGAGATTTTAATTTTATTTAATTCTTTTTAGCGATCGACACTTTAAACGAAAGTTAATTCCCGGTTTTAAAAATCTTGCAAAAATAAAACATCTGTGACACATTATTTTTGAAAAATTAGCAAATTTGTTAAATTAATCTGATTTACACAAGTATTATTCATAGCGTAAAATTTAGAATGAAAATATTTAACAGATTTGAACTTTTTGACCTGTCCGTGTCGTAAATCAAGAATTTGACAGGTTCTTGACTAGATAAATTGTATGGCGTTTATAAGTGAGAAAATTGTACAATTTTTCCCCTCGCGTAAGGGAGGAAACTGAACTCTTAATTTGCACATAGAAATTACCATACAAAACTTCAAATGCACAAAAATTATCGAGACAGCGATTTTTACTAAACTTTTAAATTTTCGATAGGCAATATAATCAATTAACTAAAATATCTAACCACAACAGTTAGATCTTAAAAATATTTTTGAAACATAAAATTGTTTTAATTATAATTTCATTAGTAAACGAAAAAAATTTTTTTTCTCAGACTGTCCTTAATTTTTATTCATTCAAGCAATTAAAAGCTTATCAAATTAAATATCAGTTCTATTGCACTTTTATTTTACTTTTCGGAGCCGATTTTCGGATACAGGCAAAATTTAAAAAATCAGACTTATATACCCAAATGAGTCCTGCGTTAACTAATGAAATTATAGACTGCAACACTTTGAAATTGAAAATTTCATGGATTTACGTGGAGGTGGCGAGGGTGGGTTAACAGGTAAAAAAAAAAATATATTCGAACCAAGGTTTTTAAAAATTTCAAAAAGCATTTCGTTTGTGAATGAGTACTGAGTTTTTATTAAAATCGACAACTATTTAATTTTTTGCGAGAATTTCCAATTTTGTAGGTGCGGGGTTCACGTGGGACTCCTTGATTATAAGAAATATTTTTTATAGATGACTGTTACTTCTCTACATTTAATTCTGAAAACACTTACCTAAATGATGTTTCTCTCCGCTAGTGAGCTTAATTTCTTTAAGCCATTGTGTACAGTTCTAAGGTATTTTAACAGTGAACCTAATTTTTGTAACCCTGAAACTTTATTCGAGGATCCAACTGCCAAACTATGAATAAATTATTGCGTGAAGAGCGAGCCCATACAGGTGGGGCTTTTGAAACTCACCAATTACAGGGAATTATGAAATGGGTATCAGCATATTTTAAGACATTAGCTACTTCAACTCAAAGGCTTATGGTTTTATCAGTAAGACGGATTTATTTTAATAAACAATTAATATTCTACTCTAACAGTTTTTCTCGTACTTTCTGTTTGTAGACCCCCCTTCCGTTTACTTGCTTCCCTGATATCTAGTATCTCAATGTTTAAATGAAATGTCAATTGCCATTTGTCTTGATTCCTATCTTATTCTTCGACATCCCCTGCGCATCATTGGCGGGTCTATCTTAATTGGAGTGAAATGATTTAGGGGCTCTGAAGCTTGTTTCATTAGTTTTGTAGTAGATTCGCCACTGTTAGTGTTGATACGTATGATTGGCACCTAGGATGATCTCCAATTGGTTAATCAAACTTAATGTACTAATGACAATTATATTTTCCATTTACTCAGTTTGTCAGTTGACCACGACTTATTACTTTTGATAACTTGCATTAAATTTTCTATCAATAATGAAACTTTAAACTCTTCTGCAGGTCAGGTCACATTACTTTGTCTTGGTCCCCTTACAGACCTTGCAATGGCACAGCGATTGGATCCACAATTTAGCAAGAATCTTAAGTCTTGCTACATCATGGGAGGTAGCTACAAGAGTAAGTTGATTATTTTACTTATATTTATTACTACGTTCTAATATAATTGTAAGAGGAACTGGAGTAATAGATAGTATCTCGGATTTATGGGATCGTGAGCAAAGCTCGAACTCCAGTTGTGTTCAATATATTTACTTAGGTGTTTAATATACTTGTGAAAGGTATGACTTCATCCCTCAGCTATGGGTAAATAGCAGGGCAGATTGGGCCCACTTGTCTAGAACTCTGAATTAAAAACTGACCAAGGGCGACCCACGCCATATTCCGTAGTCTTTGGCTATGTCAAGTGCCGAGTTATCTGAAAGTCAACTAAAATTATCACGAAAGAATTTTTTTTTTTTTGTGCCTAGCCTGTGGAGAGAGGATGTGCGTTGTAGTGTAGTGGTTATCGGCTCAGAACGAAAAATCGGGGAGTTGAATTCATTGCATTCACTTACGCGCAAATACTCTTGGGAAAGGTATTAATCCGTCTCTTCCCTCCAGTCCTGGGTTAAATAACAGGACAGATTGGGTTCTATAGCCTTGGCTGGCAACCAGTCTATCGCAGAAAGCAATGGCAACCTACTGCGGGATAATCTTCTACCCAGTCAGTCATGTCTCTTTCGAGACATGATCGCCCAAGCGTGTTTCACGTATGGCACTTGACTGACTAGAGTGATTGTTCTTCAATCACTGCCATACATGAGGATGAATCACATAGAAATGCGGCACACCTTTGTTTATTTCTAAGTTTTGTTCTGTTTCTCAAAACTTTGCGTAAGTTTTGAATTTTTTTTTTTGTCAGCTTAAGTACAAAAATTAATCAATGTTTTAATTGTGTGAAATAGTTTCGTTTCAATTTTTTTTTTTTTTTTCTAGCTCGTGGAAACTTTACAAAAAGCGCAGAATTGAATTTTTTCTTGGATCCGGAATCAGCAAATATTGTAGTGACTGAGTTTGCGTGCCCAATAACTCTGTTTACGTGGGAATTATGTTACGAGTCTGCATTGCCATGGGTAAATGTCACTTGAAATCGTTCATTTAAACATTAATAAATTCTAATGAATTTTTTAAGATGTTAAGCGGTAACTCTCACTAAAGTAACACGTTGACTGTCAGGACCAATATAAAAAAAATTCAGACTTCAAATGTCAACTTTATTATAGATTACTTTGGCACTAAATATTGAGTTGATTTTATAGCTACAACTTATATCTTATCGTTTTCACACAAAGTATAACTGCTGTTGGTGTCCACAGATGAAATTGTATTAGAAAATGTCAAGCACATGATAACTCGTAGCGTACGTCATAATTAAAACTACCAAACCGAGTTTGGTTGGCAATCATTGTTAACGTATTTTTATCGTTAAACATATCCCCTAACTTTTTTAAAACTTTAGCGGGGAAAAAAAAAGGTTGACTTTCGAAGTACTAATGCCATCGAAAAAAAAAAACAGATGCTAGTAGAGTATGGGGCCCACCTTTTAATGCCTGTGACCTACTGGATTCTGTCACTGGTAGAGTATGGGGCTCACATCTTGAAAAGCGTATTATAAGGAAGTATAACTGTTTGGCAATGGTTAAGAAAAACTACTTTCAATAAATAACCGAATATTCCCATTCTTACTGAGGTAGAACACACTCAAACAGGGTAGGCCAAATACTATACCGTCACTCAACGTTACCAAATTCGTTTTCTGTGAAGAATATCGGTCAGTTAAGTGCAGTAAGTGATACGCCCTTGGGCGATCATGTCTTTGTAAACATGACTGACAGGGCAAAAAAAAAATTCCGTAGTAGACTGGGTTCTGCAGTTTTCGTTGGCAACCAATCTGTCCTATTTCCTCCATTGCTGGAGAAAGAAGCGACGGATTAATACCTTAAGGGTATTTGCGCGTATGTGAACGCAACGAATTTAACTGGAATTCGAACTCGGATCTCCGACTTCACATTTTAAGCCGATATCCACTGCACCACAACGTATATTCCAACGTCTTGAACATTAATTTAGTATTGATACATTCTAATGTCTTTGAATGAAGACACCTCAAACTTCAGACATTTTGCTTGTCGTATTGAACGTAGGAACCGAATATAATTCCTTCGTTGTAATCTATCAAGAATAATTGTATTTTTAACTTAGCTTTTGTTTTTTAATTTCATTGATAAGAATCTAGTTCATTGGGTTGATGCAAGGATTTTTCAGCTATTTTTATTAATATAAACTTTTATCATGTTTTATAGTATTTCTTGTTTTCTCAAGCTTGTAATGTCCGCCATGGAAGCTCGCACACTTACAATGTATAATATACAGAGAATGTAAAATATGCAAACACACTTTTTACAGTGTATAATATCGTTCACGTTCAACCTTGAAACTTTTTCTTTTGGGGGTTACTTGATATTATACGCAACAAAGCCACAATAATTGCTGAAATTAAAGTTGTCATAGAGCAAGAATGCAGCCAAATCCCTATCGAATCATTGCTGCTTGTCGAGGAAACGAATATCAATTTGGAAAAGTGATGGCAAAATCTAAGCATGCGCTTGTCTCTGCATACATTATTTAAATTACACGTTGTAGGTTCTAGTTACTTGAATTATTTCTCGAGAAAGCTTCAAAATGTGTAAATTTTAAAATGTAGATCTATTATATACGATAATATATAAGGTCATATAGATTTCAGATATTTGGGAATAATACATTATTCAATTAGAACCTTGTGGTTCTAGTGAAACAAATGTAGAAGTTATTCGGCGAATTCAATTCGAGAAATGTTTCCGTGACGTTTTGAAACAACCAAACAACGGTTGTTGCAAAGCAGGAAACAAATTATACTAAGAGACGTATCTGGAGAATTGCTCGCATGTAGCGAAACCTATCACTACTCAATGAGCTAATTTGGTTCAGGCTATAGTAATTGGTAAATTATTCCCTCTTGACTAAAACAAAACACCAGGAAGAACCTGGGTACTTCGAGGGTGTTAAGGTCTCTCTTAGATGATGCTACGATGTCAAGCCTGCTTGCAGACTAGCCATTTTCGCAGCTAGTAACCACACACGATGCTGTTCATCTTAGAAGCAATGAAAATGAGATGATGCGAAAGGTGAGGAGGTGACTCATTTGAGTTTATACACTCATTACGATTGAGCTCTCTGGAGAAGAAAATTTTAAAGTTTCCACTTCAGCTATATACGTGACTCTTCAGAAATGAGTTGAGTTCTCTCGGTGACTGGTATGTGTAAACACTGCTGATATACAACACGTTAAAATTTCCCTTCTCTGATACCATGCGTCGATGGCTTAGGGTGGTAGCGACTCCGACTGACACCAAATCGGTCGAGTTTCGATCAGAGGCGAGTGGATGCGTCTAGCCACACTGATGAGCTGTGATACAGCGAAACAGGCTTGTATGTGGATCACACACACACACACACACACACATACACACACGTGTGTGGGAGAGAATAAATTGCTGGTTTTAGAACCCACTTTTATTTTAATAAAGCTATTTTAGTAGTGTTTAAATCTGTCAGAATAGGACTTTTACGATAAAACTAAAGATTTGGCCATCAATAAATGTTTGAATGCGGTTTCTGCATCATTGTAACGGAATGTGTCAAGATGTTTGAAAAAGTGAAAGTCTGAGGTGCATACAATAGATGTAAAGTCTCGTAGCTGAAGCCGGTGAGCTTCTGCAGTCTCATCCTAGCAGCATCTGGCCGGACATTGTCATGAAGCTGAAATAAACGTTAGAGATTAACGGTTGCATTTTGTTTAAATAAACATTTCATCCAGTAACGTCATTTGAAGATCATCAATTTCCATAATCTTCTGTTGGTGCAATTTCGGTTTTGGAAAGCGTTCAGCTTTGTTCGTTGAGCCGACCGCTTAGGGTTGTCAATGGATCCATTTCTAGTCACTATTCACTGTTTAATCAAGAATTAAATTACTTTAATTTCGCAGAAACAGCATCGGTCACGCTTCAATATTATTGAAGTAGTTACCTCCATTATCTGGGATATTTCTTTGACATGGATTTATTCCTGTACTGTTTGTTAATTGCTGATGAACGTCCTCTGTCACATTGTTCAAGACTGGATTCTGGAGTTCCACAGTAGGGGTAAGAACCCCTACTGTGGAACTCCAGATTCTGCACCGTACTGTCTGATCACGATTGAATCGCTAACCCCACGCTCTGTTAATGTTGGCAGCAGTTTGCAAAACATTATGGTCAAGTTTCAACTTGTGTGTGTGTGTGTAAAGCAAACGCGTTTCTAATTCTCATGATTGACGTGGTGTAGTGGTTAGCTTGCTTGTATTGCTAGATTAATTACGACTGAGCAGTGAGTTCAATCCTCACTGGGTGCCCCATACTTCTAGAAAATTACGTTTAGGGAGTATAAATAAAATCTTAAGTTAAAATTCTGAAAGGGATTGGTATAAAATTAATTTTCATCATTAAATATGTATTTTTCTGCAACTATTCTAATATATTAGAATAAAAATGTTTAGCCTAAAATCGGACGTGATTTTTCAGAAGAAATTTCATAGCTAATTTCCGCTTAATAACCCGGCCGCTCAGTTGTACTGGAGTTGTATTTCAGGCACACTACGCATGCAATGGGTTTGTCAAACAACTTCAAATGTAACTTTGCCCAATTTAAGTATTTTATTTTATTCTTAAACGTCTATACAGCCGGCTGCTGAAGCACAAACCTTGTAAACATTTCGAAAATCAAACCTATATTCTGTACATTACTTCGGTTTGCATACTGTAAAATACATTTACAAGTAAGCTTTTTTTTATTCATTTGTAATTTTCTAATTCTGAATATTTCCCCGATAAAACTTTTCATGCAACATATAACTATTGAAAGACTGAATTTTTAATTCTTTTTATATCTGATCGTAAGTCCAGCTTAAACGGTTAAATCCTGCTTGCAAAATGCAGCCATTTTCACCGCCAGTCGCACACTCACGCACTGTTACATGCGCGCACACTCACTCGTTCTTGCGCACCACACAGAAATCGAATGCTGGTCTCTAGTCATTTTAGGGGCGATAGAAGCCAAAATGACTAACATATATAGTAAAGGGTGAAAGTGTGTACACACACCGACAAATTGTTGGTTCCAGAGAGCAGTACTTCTTGGGAAGTAGATGGTAGAGCGGAACTTCTCGTCGATGAAATACTCTGGGAGGTCTAGGTCGTTTGCTATAATGTGACATGGCGCATCCTAACCGTGAAGGTTAGGACTGGAACCAAGGAAAGTAGTTCGACCGAGCACTTTTCAGTGAGTGGCTTGATACCCCCCACCCCAAGAAATGGGTTCAAAGTGGAAAATAATTTCTCATCCACAAGGAATGAGACACTTTTGAACTGTCGAGATTGGAAAGTAAGGACTGGGCAGCTGCCGCTTCAAAATAACGGTAGCACTGATAGTTAAGTGAAGGTGGATTTTCTCATGCCCATTCTGTCAATAAGGGACGGTGTAATAGAAAAATCTTTTTTTCTTTTTCTGTTTAGCTTAATGTTTAAGCTCGTTAAATATAATTGTCATTCAAGGTAGTGTAAGTATTATGATTTATAAGATTAGGTTATATGAAAGACGCGGTAGGAAGTGAAAATTATAATACGAGGATGATCGATAAAAGTTGACAATTAAAGGGAATCGTTGTAGCAGAAAAGATATAAGTAGCGCAAACACTAGGAAACCGTTGTAACAAACTCTGGTTTGGTACGTCACGCCGGGAATTACGCTTAACGCACAAAAAACATAATCGTTCTCTCGGACAAAAATTGCATATTGGGCGCGCTGCCTGCCTCGATCTAACTTACTAGCGCATGCATCTCGTCATTCCAGCGCCGGTGCTCGGTGTCTGCATCGTGAGCAATTTGCTCGCACCTATAGGCTATGCTACTCTGGCCTTCTTGGATCTACGAGGTAATTCGCCACAGCGTGGTAGTCTGTTCCACAAAGTGTATCTTTTTAGAAAAATACAATATCAGTGACAGCCAGACCTAGCTGTGAAGATAAGAACTGGTGAAACCAAGGAATGTAGTCCCTGTGCACTTTCCTTGGAAGTAGCTATAGAACAGTGAGAGCCTTGCCACATTCCGAGAAATGAGATTGCAGGGTAAGAAAATAACTTGAAGTAAAAGATGCCTTTGGATTCTGAAAAGTTGTGACCGGGCAGTTGCTGCCTATATATATATATATATATATATATATATATATATATATATATATATATAGCTCTAATCTGGCTCTTGTAATGGTAGAGGATAACACGTGGAGTTAGGTACTTGCTGCTGTGGTACAGGGAACCGACCATTTTCCCCGGTTCTTTAGCGATGGATCGTATGTACGAATTCCATTTGAGATCGAATACACTCAAGGCACGAGGCCTCCCCGAGAACATCTATTCATTGTGACTGGTATTTAGTCTGATTGGCGGTGGTGGAACTCAAAGCTTGATCGCCAGGACTCCTAATCCCAGAGAGACTCCGAATTTAACTTAAATGCTTTTTCCAAAAAACGATTTATTTTAACTTTATTGTAATCAAGATCATTTTAGTGACCTAATCAGAATCCATTGGATTGAAGTAGTTAATGTTGGCCTTAGAATATGCTCTTTCTATTTTATATGGCCTCAATTCCCCGACAACAGATCGAATTACAAAATTCTCTTGGGAAGGGGCTTGCAGCACCTTCACCCCAGCTGTATAGGCTCGTTGAGCTTGCTATAATCTATTCCAAAGCTACACTTTGGCAGCTGGACCTTCAAACCTAAAGATATAAAGATAGTTAGGAACTTTGCATCAACCATTTTGCACCATTGTTTACAGATAACCTATATTTAATACTTAACTGCTTCTTACTTTTAGAAAATTGGAATATTTTCAGGAATTCCGCCACGAGCTTTATCGAACACCCGGTTATAAAACGACAGTGATGGTGTTGTTGGAGCTTAAACTGATTGACCGATGGCAAGCACGCGGACCTTACGTGATATGCGATGAACTTGCAATGGCCAGCATTCTGGAAGATCATTGCATATCAGAATGGGAACAAGTTTCAGTTGAAGTTGAGTTGGCCGGCCAATTGACTCGGGGTCAACTGGTGGTTGATTGGTACGACCAGATGAAAAAACCTAAAAACGTGAGGTTGATTACGAAGATGAATATGAACCTGGTGAAAGAAATTCTCTTACAAACATTTACTAAATCCTCTGAATGTTTCGTTTAGCATCAAGCTGTTATGAAAATTTTTGCCTCTATTTATCATTGTTACTGTGTGCATACAAGTTATTTTCTGATAGGTGTTATAAGAGAAGTCTTGCCTTTTCTCTTAAATGGTAGAAAGTTGAATTTATTCATATTTTGAATTTATCTTATTTTTATTTATTTTTTAAAAAAACTATCCCCCCCCCCCCCAAAACCTGTTATAAATCGTTTCTATTAAAACGGATGTGCGTTGTGGTGTAATGGATATCTACTCGGAATGACAAATCGGGGTACAGTTCGAATTCCAGTTGAATTTCTTGCATTCACTTACGCACAAATACCCTTGGGGGAAAGTATTTTCCAGTTATGGGTTAAATAATAGAACAGAATGGGTTCTGTAGTCTTGGCTGGCAACCAATCTACCGTTGAAAGCAATAACAACCTACTTCGGGATAATCTTCTGCCCAGTAAGTCCTGTTACTTTCGAGACATGATCGCCCAAAGTGTGTATCACGTATGGCACTTGACTATTAAAACTGAAGTCCTGAACTTTCTATTGAACTAAAAAAAAAAATTAGCGAATTTCTAATTGAAAAGATTTATATAATCTGATTATCCCCTTTTATGTCATATTAATGACATTTCAGCAGTTGTACGCCCCGGTTTTCTTCAGGGTATATATGTTGGTATTTCGAATCACTCTTTTAGTACCACAAAAATTCGAAATTCCTAAACAAAAAATGTCGTCAATGACAAGCGGACGACAGTTCGAAGAATGAAAATAGTTACATTACCTCATCTCATATGTCTGTCTGTATATCTATAAAAACTTCTCGCGCTTAGAAGACTTTTCTATTTTCGGTGTCCCAATTATCTTAGAGCGTACTTCATTTCTCTTATTCGAATAATAAACTTGTCTGTCCCGGGGGCTACAATCCAAAATGCAGCTAAATTTTTGGTATTTATATTTTGTTCCATTAATAAACTTTTAATAATAGTACTAACGTAATTATTACATAATCAAACACTAAGCGCCAATTTTGCGAATTAGTACGGAGAAAGTTTACTGAAAGAATGCTAATGGTTTCATTCGGCTTTTTTAAGTGCGGCTATTGCAAGTTGAGATTGAAGCAAATTGCCAATTAAATAGCTAAACAACAAAAAAGAAAATTGCCATAATTTTACGTCAGATCAAAACCTCGAAGAACAATCTAAAGTCTAACAATTTTACAGGTCATTAGCTTGCACCGAAATGTTGCGAGATGCTTAACCAATTTATCTAGAAATTCAGCATTAATGCTGGCATCAAATATCAATCTCTAGCAAGCATTATTGAATGTGGTAACGAAAAAGAAGTCTTTGAAAAAAAAGTATTTACGTTCTTTGTACTGTGTTTTTATTTTTTTTTATTTTTTTTTTTAAATAAAAAAAAAAAAAAAAATCTGATCTACTTTAAGTGAAATACGGTAACTTGTCCTTGACTAACAATCAATCTTTCTTAACCTAACAAAAAATGCGACTTTGGATAACACCCGGCCAAAATAAAAAATAAAAAAAAAAAAAATTCTTGGTAATGCACGGCGATCACGTTCTCTGGTCAACATGGCGCACTGCCAAGCCGTGACCGTCGCTACATTACCAGGTATGTTCTATGATTAAATAAGTTGAGGTCTGTTCTATGATTAGTTGACTTGCTGACGTCACACTTAGTTTTATTTACTACACGGCGTCTGTTAGCGTTGACTTATTTTTCAGAACCAAATTGCAGAAGGAATTATAAAAATGGACCGAAAGTTCATTGGTTTTCGTTTCTAAAAAAATCAACATTTGATAAATGGAAACATGCCATTAAAAGGGAGAATTTTACCCCAAGTTCATTTAGCGAAGTGAGCAGTTAAAATTTTATCACCATTATTTCAACAGTCGCTAAAATCAAAACTTGCTAAAAAATTAGTTTCGCCGTAGCACAAGAAAGCACTTTGTTTATATCTTTTTAAATTAATATAATAAAATAAGGTATTTTTATTTCTTTGAATAAAATTGAAATAAAAATTCTTAAAAATATCTCAATTTAAAAAAAAAAAAAAAAAATGGCTATTCGTTCGTAAGTTTTTTCTCTCCGCCGAAATTTTTTAAAACTTAAACTGAAGCCGAAAAAAGTTACATATTTTCTAAAAAATATTTGAATTAATATTTTATTGATATTTTATTTAAGAAAATTTTCTTTTCAATGAAATGTTTAAAACTTTCTTAGAAAACGAAAGTAAAAACTTACTTAACTTTTCTATACTTGCAACTTTATGAATCATTTTTAAACATGAAAAAAATATTCCTGAATTGAATTTCTTTTATTCTTCTTGTATTAACAAAAATTACAAAATTTATTTTTGAGTCAATTTCAAAAGAATTTTTTATTTTGAAGATTTTTATTTGAAAATTATTTGTTACAAAAGTAAAGTCACTATTACCGCAAATTTAAACTTGAAAATGATTTAAACTTTGTTTAAACCTATTATTTCTGAATAAGTTTTGAATTTATTTGAAACATAAAGGCCTAAATCACACCACACTTGAATTTTAAAACCTAATTTTTAAAATATTTAGAAAATATTTAGCACAAAAAGAACACCCTCAAAAATATTTTCCAAAAATTCTTTTAGCAGAGTTTTCCTAAAGACATTTGTTGATATTATTAATAAATCTATTGAATTAAAATTTCTCAATAGATTTTTAAAAATCTTTCAGATTTAGCTATCCTATCATTAATTCGTTCGATTCATAATTATTGCTGTTATGCCGTTTAAAAAAAAAAAAAAAAAAAAAAAAAAAGGAAATGTTATAGTTGTAAAAGTTTAGTATCAGGAAGAGACCTGATACAGTTATTTTCAAGGAATTAAATATATATATATATATATATATTAGTAGTTATTAATAAACTTGTAAAGAATCCTTTTCTTCATTCAATGAATCAAAGAAAATTGTCCAATGATGAACTTCATGTGGTGAAGGAAACAGCATTGAAAAAATGATTCTGGAGCTCTTCTTTATTAAATAATTTTTGCAGCAAGGAAAATATTACTTGTAAGAAGTAAGTAAAAAAAAACTTCAAACTTTCAACTGAATTTTGAGACTTAAAAAAACTTTTATAAGTTGGATTTTAAAAAAAACAGTAACTTAAACTTATTTTGACATTAATTTGCTTAAACTTAAATTGTTGCATTTTTCTTAATATTTTTAATTTACTTATTTATTGTTGCTTATTTCTAATGGTGGCTTGATTGCTACATTAGTGATTCTGATTTAAAAATTCTTGCAATTAAAACAAGTGATTGATTTTTCATAATTAAATTAAAGATATGAAAATTTAAGCAGTGTTTGTTAAATGTTTAGAATTTAGACGAATAAACGAAAAGTTGTCTTTAAAACTGTTTATTTACAAACACGACAGACAGTCAGTAGTCAACAATAATGTTTATATTTTCTTATTAATTATTGTCTTTCTTAATTTTAATTAAAATTAATAAAACCGGCATAAATCACAATGTGTCTTCTTTTTTTTTGTTACATTTTAAAGTTTTAAAATCTTTATTAAAAAAAACGACTTTGTGATTATCACCATTGTCATGAAGCGAGAGCCACGACTGCTACGCTGATTCATAACTCTACTATCGTGACGTCGCATTTCATCGCTTCGTCCTTGGTAATATAAACTTCGTCCTTGGTAATATAAAGGAGGCAAGCACTGCGTCTTCCTATAAAATATGCCTGTTTAAAACTTTATCGATTGGTTATCAAATGAGTTTTCATAACCAGACGTTCCGGAGTTTGCACCGGCTGTCTTTCTGCAGAGACAGCACACTAAGCGTCGTCAGCATTTTGTTTCCACTACATCTTAGAGGGTAAAGTGGCCAATTGTGGACCGTTTTTGATTTACTCTCCTGGGATATTCTCATTTTGGACTTTTGATTGTTGTATCTGCCCTTCCTCTGCGATTCCCCACCTCCTCACAATAAAAAAATGCTTAACTTAGTCATATGATGTCTGAGTTGGTATTTATTTACTACTGTCATGTCTATTAAAAATAAACAAATAATAAAGAAATGAACCATACTGTCACAAAATAGAGCGAAGAATCTGTAACGTGATTGATACCGACTTATCTGACCGTCTGCAGTCACTCTCACCGGCGTGATGTGGCTTCTCTGTGCCTCTTCTATAAATACTTTCATGGCTTCTGCTCTGATGAACTTAAATCACTGGTGCCCCCTAGGTGGGAG
Organism: Ascarosepion bandense; assembly: GCA_037127315.1. Taxonomy (NCBI): domain Eukaryota; kingdom Metazoa; phylum Mollusca; class Cephalopoda; order Sepiida; family Sepiidae; genus Ascarosepion; species Ascarosepion bandense. The sequence goes on from JBBBDQ010000466.1 coordinate 1,923,594, forward strand.
TTTGCAGGAGATACTAGATTGGCAACTAGGTCCCACCCTTTTACAGTGAAACCGATGAAATGCAACCGCAATTTCTACTCCAACATCTTCTTTTCTCGCACTTCCCGCCTGTGGAATTCCCTTCCACATGCTTGCTTGCCCGACGGCTATAACCTCCAGGAGTTTAAATGTAAGCTCGATAGACACCTCCTAACACACTAACCCTCCCATTCTCCCCAACTCTCCCCCTATGTACATCCTAACTCGTCTATCGCCCTGTGTAACCCCCTGCGCTATAGTGGCAGTGGAATGCCTTGCTTGGGGTGACATGATTAAAAAAATATATAATAAAATGACGCTAAATTATAATTATCGTTAATTCATTCACACTTTATAAACCAATGTGTATCAACCTCACTCTTATCTTTTAGACACACATGGCACACACACACACTATCAGGCAAGCAGTAAACACGTGGGTTGGCAAAAATTTCGGCTCCTTGACTTTTTATACATTTTCTTTTCTCCCCAACTAAATTATCTGGACACTGACTAGACGCATTATATGAAAGGCATATGCCCACATTATTTGAATGTGCGTTGTGGTGCAGTGGTTATCGGCTACGAATAAGAAATTAGAGAGCTGAGTCCGTTTGAATAATTTGTATTTATTTACTCGCAAATATCTTTGGTGAAGGTGTCACTTTCCCTCCAGGTATGGCTTAAATAGCAAGACAAATTGGATTCTGTAACTTCTCTATCACAGAAAGTAATGACAAGCTACTGCAGGAAAATATTCTGCCCAGTTAGTGATCTTTCTTTCGAGACATGATTACCCAAGCATATATCCCGTATGGCACTTAACTGACTAAACACACACATTATAAAAATTTATCCCGTATTACTGCTGACGCATTTCTAACACCGCTTAACAATCGAATAAGTAATACTTGTTTCGTATGTATAAATGTGAAGGGTTTCTAATTATTTACCCGGAGTTATAACACACCTACACTTCTGTATTCTACAATCATTAAGTAGATTGGAAATAGAGAAATTAAATCTAACAAGATTTGAACTCTTATCCCTTATCGTTGACAACCTTCTCAATTTGAAAAGCAAATTGGAATTAAATATGTTCACAGGAGTAAGTGGCCTATTTTGGTAAGACACTATTAGTGTCTTACCAAAATAGGCCACTTACTCCTGTGAATATATTTAATTCCAATTTGCTTTTCAAATTGAGTAAAGTGAGAAGAAAGGACTGAGCATAAACTCCAACTAAAGAAAACTAAATACATGGTCATCAGGAAAAAGGGAACCCCCTAAAATGCCACTTTCAGGTTGGGTAAAAACTAAAATAATTCAAATGAAGAGATTTAAATATCTGGGCAGTGTTTTGACAGGATGGAAAGTGCTATACTGAAATCCGAAGACGGACTGGCATGGCCAAAAGACGCATTTCAAAAGCTAACCAGCGTATTGAGACAATATTTCATTGGAAACAAATAAGTGATAGACTGTTATGTGACATCTGTCTTATATGGCAGAGAATGCTGGACGATCTCTTTAAGGATGAAGGCAGGCTTCAAGCAACAGAAAAGTGGTTTTACAGAAGGATGCTGAGGATACAATGCACAGAGCACGTGAGCAACGACAAAATTGCTGGAAAAGAAGCAAGAAGAAAGCTCATACCTAGCATCAGGAAGAAACAGTAGAGATCTCTGAGACACGTAATGAGGAAGGAAGGTTTGCAGGCTCTAATACTCACAAGACGGATTGAGGGAAATGGCGACAGAAAAGCAGCGTGAGGTATTTGATGGGCTTGAGCAAATGGATGGGCTTGAGCAAATGGATTTCGAACAGCTACCAAGAGGAAAAATATTAGGAGAGACTGGGGCAAATGGAAAGCCATGATTGCTTACGTTTTGAAGGAACATGTCATATAATGAATAACCATTCTCATCTGATGTTTACTCTATACTGTGCTCTTAACACTGACTCTATGTCAGTCAATCAGTTAAGTGCCATACGTGATACACGCTTGGGCGATCATGTCTCGAAAGAGACATGACTGACTGGGCAGAAGATTATCCCGCAGTAGTTTGCCATTACTTTCTGCGGTAGGCTGGTTGCCGACCAAAGTGATAGGACCCAATCTGTCCTGTTATTTAACCCATAATTGGAGGGAAGAGACGGCTTAATAACTTTCCCAAGAGTATTTGCGCGTAAGTGAATGCAAAGAATTCAACTGGAATTCGAACTCAGCTCCCTGCCTTCTCGTTCCAAGCCGATATCCACTGTGCCACAACGAACAATAAAAAAAGACTGTTTTGAATTTCTTTTAAAAGCTTTTAATTTTCATTCAGTTTTCTTTTCATTTTATTTTTGTTACCCATATTACTTTTCCATTTTGCAGTGACTGATTTAATGAAATGAGTTTGTTTAAATAAGCCACAAAAGAGGGTTGCCAAGCTGTAAAAAGTTAAATCAGTTTCCATTTTACAACTTCTAATATGCAAAATAGATGAATAGTTTATTTAATGAAATATAGCTTCTGATTAGATCTGAATTTCTGTATTTGGAGTCACGATATCGTGACATGCCAATCAACATAAAATCTTATTTGATCACGTCCATGCTATATATTTTTTTACATCTCGTAGTATTAGTAGATTTAATGAGTTGTTTTAGTTTCTTAAATGAATCATTTTAATTTATAACTCGTTCCTGTCAAAGAGCAACAAAAAAAAAAGCTAAAAAACCTAAATACTAGTGAAAAAATTAATTAATTAATTAATGTTAATCGACTTTTTAAAAAAAATTAACAAGGTGAGTTATTATAACTTTTATACAAATAGTTAACCGTATATGGTTAAAGAATTGCAGCCATATTTAAGCATTTTTGCAATCGCGTTGGTTGTATTACCTGCACGAGGAACCTCGGATTTTTATCTATACAAATACTTCTACTGTCACATGTAAGACATAATTCTTTCATCGTAAATTACCAAAGAAAATACCACAAAACAAAAAGTATTAGCAGTCTGATCTTCCCTACATACTAAGATATTCCATTGCTATGGTAATATCTACCAATGTTCCCCTACTGGCATTGATGAATGTCTCCTGTTGCTATGACAGTGGATTTTATTTACCCTGTTTATTAATGAGAAAGTTGTGTAACGAATAGATTTTCAGAGTCAGTGTTTAAAAGCAATCAAGGCAGTACTGCCACTGGTGCGCACGGGGGGTACAGTGAGAGATCCTTTATAAAACAAACAAACAAACAAAAAAAAAGCAGGGTACAGGGCATGTCGAAGAAATAAGAAAATAATTTGAATCAAAGAGTTCCAAGATGGTAATTGACGTTGCATTTAAACGTTGAGAGATTGTAGTTACCAGGGAAGTATAAAGGAGATTTACAAGCGGAAAGTGCGAGTAAAGAAACTGATAGAGTAGAAGTGTTGGTTACATTTGACTATTTTGATGGTAAATGGCTGGGACCTAGATGCCAATCTAGTAACATGAATAAATTCATGTAGTCGGGACACCAGGGAAAGAAGTTTTGGGAAGTGGTGGAACGAAAGAATGCAGCTCATCTGAGCACTTTCAGTGGAAATAGTGATGGAGCGGTGAGATATTGCTACATTTCGTCTTTGGAAAAGAAGCTATAAAGTGGAAAACAGGAGGTGGAGACAATTTTTGACTCTACCGAAACTGGAAAGACAAGACTGGGTCACTTCCGCCCATACATGACATCAGTCCACCATTTTTTGGTACGATATAACTCTACCGCAGAAAGTAATGGCAATTTACTGTAGGGGAAAGCCTTCTCGCCCAAGAGTGTGTCACGTATGACATTTAACTGACTGATAGAATTCTTGAAGAAGACGGAGTCTCAAAATGTAGTTGAATAATGTTAGACTGTCCTTTTCTTTTTTTTTAAATTGCGCTCGTCTCTATGGGGTGAACAATATTGGAGTGTTATATCAATCATTTTGTTTAATAATAATGTTCCATTAATTTGATTGAATTGTTGGAATATTGAGTATTGTTTACGAGTTTGTCAATCAGTTTTAGTCATAAATAATTTCTATTTTTGTTTATCAACGTTATCCTTCTGAAAATAAAATACAGTTACATTTTATTTAATTAGATATTCACTATTATCTGAAATGACTTGTTGCTAATTATTTAATTAGATATGAAAATGACTTGTTGCTAATTATTTAATTAGATATGAAAATGACTTGAAAATATTGCTAATTATTTAATTAGATATGAAAATGACTTGTTGCTAATTATTTAATTAGATATGAAAATGACTTGTTGCTAATTATTTAATTAGATATGAAAATGACTTGTTGCTAATTATTTAATTAGATATGAAAATGACTTGTTGCTAATTATTTAATTAGATATGAAAATGACTTGTTGCTAATTATTTAATTAGATATGAAAATGACTTGTTACTAATTATTAGGCACCGCATCGATTTTCAGCCATCTTCTGACTTTTGTTTTTATTAGAGAACATTTTTTGCTATCGAAGCGTTTTGCAGCGACCAAAAAAAGTCATCAGTGGTTGGTGCAAGATCAGACGCTTTTCTTTTTCTTTGTTATTTTTTAAAAAACTAAAACAAATACATAATAAAAGCACCTGTTGATTTAAATTAACAAAATCTATTATTCTAACTTGATTCTACATATCTCGAGCATTCAGTAAGGATTGAACAAATGAAAATGTCCATCGACTTGTATATAATTAAATTTGTTTTTTTATATAGAATTAATTTAATTTACATTGCAACACGGAAATTTCTGTTTCAAGATTTTACCTCGTCATCAGGCAATGTTGACTCATTGTTGTGAAAATGATTTACATTTGAATGTAGAAAACAATACGCTTGTTATTTAAAGAGTTAATATGTAGGGGGAAGATGGAAAAAAATTAGATTTCGTATGTGTGTGTTTAATTTAACTAATCAGAATGAAGTTCAAATTTTGAATTTGAAGATATAGGTTATGTTTGAGGAATACAAGTTTCTTCTTTCAAGCTTAACGAGAAAGTGTCAGCTCATTGAGCAACAGTCTAGACTGCTTCTTTTCGGTGTGATGTGTTCATTATTGTTACAAGATTATTGTCTTAGTTTTCTCTGTATCCCAGCATTTTTAAAAACAAAAAAGAAAGAAAAAACAAACCTTTTCTATTTTTGATCTGACTTAAAGGGGTCTTTGGTATGAATAATCTATTTTTATTTCGGTTCAGAGTGTATTTCTTTTTTTTAAGAAAAAGCTAGAATATGTGAATTTTTTAAACGGCTCATGCAATATAAATATAAATGTCATATGTAAACATTGCGAAATGTTCACCTTAGAATATGGTTAAAAATTCTTCATAAAATAATATCGATTAACTTACATATATCCGGTAATTTGTTTTGTATTATGATAGAATATTAATTAAATCGATATTAAAATTTATACAAGTTAAGAGTATATGAAAAATTGAGGAAAAAATGCACTCTGAATCATAATAAAATAGGTTAATCATAAGTTTTCGTTGATTTTTCATGAAAAGTAATGTTTTATTTACAAAAATTAGTAAGAAACATGTCAGTATTGATCATCGCTATCCGCCACTTTGTTCTATCTTTTTGGCTACATTTGAATTCCACGTCAGAAAACAACAAGTCTATTGAGGCTAACCACGAGTCAACCCATGTTTTGGCATTTTCATAAGAATGAAAGTGCTGCTCAGCCAGGCCATGTGCCATAGATTGGAACAAGTGATAATCGGCAATTTCTGGTGAATACGACAGGTGGGGTAGAAGTTCTCATTTAAGCGTTTCCAAGTATTGTTTTGCAACATGTGGCCTAGCGTTGTCATGTTTCAAAATCATTTTGTTGAATCTCTGCTGGTATAGAGGCATTTTTCTTCAATGCCTCTATACTGACGTGGAAATGTACTGTATGTGTCTGCAGTTAGCTTAAACACATCAATTATAGTCGATAGCGAACTCCTGCGATGGTTTCGGTCGGTTTAAGCAGCTCATAATAAAGTACATCCAGCTGATGCCACCAAACGCAAAGCAGAAGTTTCGAACCATCGATATTCTGTTTTGCCACCCATGTTGATGCATAGCCGGGTTTACCCCCACGATCTTCTACGCTTAGGGTTATCGTAGTGTATACACTTTTCATTGCCGGTCACAATACGATGACAATTTTTTTCCTTTTCTGTCAGTGAAACAACTTTTCACACGTGATAAGACGCCTTTCGACGTCTGTCGTATTAAACTCATACGACACCCAATGTCCTTGCTTTTGAATCATTCCTAATGCTTTCAAACGTTTTGAAACTGTTTTGTGATCAGATTCTAATGATTCTGCAAGTTCAGCTTGCGTCTTATATGAGTCTTCATGAAGTAATGCATCCAATTCTTCGTCTTCAAACTTTTTCGTTGCGCCGGGGCGTTCTTTATCTTCAATATCAAAATCATTATTTTGAAGCGCCTAAACCAGTCTCTGCATGTTGTTTCCGACAGAGCATGGTCACAGTCTCAACAAGAATTCTGTGTGCTTCAGCCGCAGGTTTCTTTTGAATAAAGTGGTGCAGTAAAATTTCCCACGTACTTGAAGTATTTATTTGGTACGGAATCAGATATGTTTAATGCTATGAAAAACAAAGTTGTTTACACTTCGGCGAAATGACATACACTAAAATTCAAGCTTGCTTATAGTATTTCCTTATAGATGCGTCACCCTGTGAAACTACACGCATGGAGTTCTGAGAACGCTATCTGTTGGAAAACAGCGAGAACTTATTTAAGGTCCTAATATATATATATATATATATATATATATATATATATATATATATATATATCGCTCATTCAGTAATGAATTAGAGCACTCTAGCTATTGGACGTGTATAATATACACGCCTTCTTCTACCGAGCGCCCATAGCCCAGAGGTAGAATCGCCGACTGACGCCAATTCGGTCGGGTTTCAATTCTGGATTAAAAGCAATCGGAATCTAACCGTACTGATGAGCTGTAATACAGCGAAACAGATATGTCTGCGGATGACTATATATATATATATATTATAATTTAGAACATGTACAAATTAAAATCTGCTACTAAGTGCACATTCTGTTTTGACATTGAAAGGACAATGTCTCATCAGGTAGTAAACGCTATTTTTTGAAAGGAGATGGAAAATTCGCTTACTTATATTGGCAATTTTTTGTGTACGAGGTAAATGGGCTAGGGAAAATGAGAAACCAGAATATATATATATATATATATATATGAGAGAGAGAGAGAGAGAGAGAGAGAGAGAGAGAGAGAGAGAGAGAGAGAGAGAGAAAATCAGCGACTAAGTAGAATCGATGTGGAAATGTACTGTATGTGTCTGCAGTTAGCAAACTCGCTCTTGTGTACCGATTTTTAACCTGTTTGAGTACCCCAACCACTTTATGAGTTTCTCTGCTTGTTCATGAATCAGATGATGTAGAAATCAAGCCCTGTTTAAATTCCGAAAATAGCTTATGCATTACTCAAGTCTTAAAAGATAAAACCCTGATATATTGTAAGACTTGGATTAACGACTTGAGACCGCGATTAACGAAACGAAGTGTGAATAAATATTGGCGGTAAATAGTGCCAGATGGAAAAGTCTGCGAGGTCAGTTGCTAAGTTCGGGCCGAAAACTCGTGTCACGTGAATGAGACTTGCGTTAGATTAATCACTAAATATTGAATCACATGATCAAACAAGGAACTGTATGTGTTTTATGTTATATTAAAAAAGAAATTATATATGCTATATTTATGGGTTGAAGTGGTCATTATCAGAGATAGGGCGTATGTAAATATTAAACGGAACACCAACGACAGTCTATTCATGCTTGAACGTAAACATTGCCACCGATCGATGTTAACCGCAGTCTTTAATTATATATATATATATATATATATATTAGTAAATATACATATTATCCTACGTCTTACGTTCAACTCTGAGTTTCATGCATTTACAAGCATGAAAGATTGCTAAGGAGAGTAATCAGGAGGACAGTAGATAGCGATTGACATTGCATTTACATTTTTGCAGATTAAAGTTGGCTGGGAAGCATGGAACCGGAAGGGAGCTCCACAAGCGAGAAGTGCGAGAAAAGAAAATGTTAGCATAGAATTTACGGTATCATCTTGCCAAGTCATCTGTAAATTGATGAAACCTCGTCTGTTGTCGAGTACTAATTTCAAAATGTCTAGGTATCATAGCAAAGAGAACACCCGAACAATTACCATGAATGTATTTAAAGGAAATGTCCAGGTAAGCAACTCCACGGCGGTGAAAAAGTGACTGAAGCCGAGCCGTCAAACCCGGACCAATGATATTGCTGAGTCTACTTTGGATTTTATCAAGAAGCTCTAGACAAATAGAAGGAGTACAGGACTATATGTGGCAGAAATATTCTTAAGCATGGATGAATTGTAGACATTTTTTTTTATAAGCGTTTCACCCCGAGCAAGGCATATCACTGCCACTACTGCGCAGGGGGCTACATAGAGTTGAGAAAGGATGATTAAATATAGGAAATGTCAGAGGGTGGGTGATAATCGGGTAAGGATACCGAGAATGAGGGTTGGGTAGATGAGAGTGTTCTGAGAATAATTGGGAATTAGTGTGATAGGAGGTGTCTATTGACCCTACATTTACACACCTGGAGATTGTAGCTGTCGGGAAAGCAGACTTGTGGAAGGGAGTTCCACAGGCGGGAAGCGCGAGAAGAGAAGCTGTTGGAGTAGAATTTACGGTTACATCTTATGTGTTTAACTGTAAAAGGGTGGGACCTAGTTGCCAATCTAGTATCTCGTGTAAATTCGTGCTTAGGCGGCACCAGTGCTCTAAGTTCATCGGAGCAGAAGCCATGAAAGTACTTGTAGAAGAGGCACAGGGAAGCCACATCACGCCGGTGAGAGAGTGGTTGCAGTCGGTCTGCCAAGTCAGTATCAACCACGTTACAGATCTTCCTTTGTATTTTCTCAAGAAGGCCAAGGTGAGCAGCAGGGGCACCCGACCAGATATGGCAGCAATATTCAATACACGGGCGGATGGTAGATTTGTATATGTGCAGAATAGATTCAGGTGGGAAAAACTTCCGGGCCCTGCACAGAGAGCCGACTTTCATAGCGGCAGATTTGGCAATGGATTCAATATAGTCATTCCATTTGAGGTCCGCCAAAAGTGTAAGGCCAAGGAGGCGTAGTAATTTACTCCCTGGGAGGCTAGCCTGTCCCAAGCTAATGGGAGGTAGATGCGATTGTCTATGGTGGTTAGTTGATAACAGCTTCATTTTAGAAGCATTGAAATTTACTAGCCATTTCCTACCCCAGGCCAATACGGATTGGAGGTCCTTTTCAAGCACGGCAGCGAGGTTCCCTTTGTCGCCCACACCTGGTTTTTGATCGATGCGAAAGTAGATTGTTGATAGATTCTGGCGAGAAAAATTTGTCTAACTCGACACAGTAAACCAACTTAGCAGCTGAATGGGTTGAAGATATTCTTTCCAGCTCATTTCAGTCGAGAACGTCAGCACAATAAGACGCAAAGTTAGACGGATAAGGCGCAATGATTCACTTTCCTGGAAGGCAGAGTGGACTCTCTCAGATGATTAATAGAGGGCAGTTTAGTTTTGGAGGCGTTAATATTAACAAACCATTTTTTGCCCCAAATAACAACAGATTGAAGTTTGTTTTGGAAATCAGCTGTCTATTTGACTTTATCGAACTGATCAGACTTACTATCGAGACAGGAGTAAATGGTGGTGTCATCAGATAATTGTTCTGATAAACTTTTCCTCTGTGTACCTAGACTTTATGAGGCGAGGCAAGCCTAATTGGGGAACCCAGACAGTGCTTTGTGACCCCCGCTATCTTAACAGCTGTTTTTTTCTGCTTACATTTATATTCGCTACAAATGAAACTATACACAAATATTGTTGAGGATTTTTACGTCGTTTTTAGGTCTTTTTTCCCGTCCAACCATTAATTTTTTTATGGCTCATTCTAGGTCTCAAAAAAAAAAAAAAAATGCATAAAATTCCCAATTTTTGCATCCATAATGTAGAATGTGTTAAAATTATTAAACTTTTTACCAAGAAAAATCTCCAGTTGTGATATTAATGATTGCCGCAAAACATTATTAATTTATTTCAGAAGGAAAGATCTACTATGAAATGCCCCTAATTTATATTTAGAAACATTGTCAGTCAATTAAGTGCTATACGCTTGGGCGATCATGTCTCGAAAGAGACAAGACTGACTGGGCAGATTTTCCCAAGGCTATAGAACCCAATCTATTCTGCTATTTACCCATAGCTGGAGGGAGAAGTGACGGATTAATACCTTTTCCAAGGCTAGTTGTACGGAAGTGAATGTAACGAATGAAACTGGAAGTCAATGCATTTTATTTATTTTTAATTTTTCTAGTTGAATTGTTTATCTATATTGCTTATGATTCATTATTGTGCATAATCCGGTTACAATAAAATTTGTATTTTACATGGATACTATTTTATAAATATCGAAATGTAGTAGAGGGGTGGGATCATATCATAGATTCGGGAGGTTATTATAGATTTGGGGGTGCACGAAAACCTTACACCGTCTCTGATGTCTAGGGATATCTCATATAGTTCTTATTTTAGCATTGTTCCGTTATTACTTGCTCTATTTCCATTGAGTCTAAGTACACACTATCAAAACTGCACTATATCTCAGGCCCCTCCATTCAATTTCAGTTATCCGTAACGTCACAGCAATGGATTTGTTTTTTTTAATCGTGTCACCCCAAGCAAGGCATTCCACTGCCACTATAGCGCAGGGGGTTACATAGAGGGATTGGGTATGGGAAATGTCAGAAGGAGAGTGATAGACGACTTAGGATGTACATAGGGACAGAGTTGGAGAGAGTGGGTGTGAGTTAGTGTGTTAGGAGGTGTCTATTGACCTTACATTTAAACTCCTGGAGGTTGTAGCTGTCGGGGAAGCAAGCATGCGGTAGGGAATTCCATAGGCTGGAAGTGCGAGGAAAGAAGCTGTTGGAGTAGAAATTGCGGTTACATTTCATCGGTTTCACTGTAAAGGGTGGGACCTAGTTGCCGATCTAGTATCTCGTGTAAATTCACATCTAGTGGGCACCAGTGATTTAAGTTCGTCAGAGCAGAAGCCATGAAAGTATTTATAGAAGAGGCACAGGGAAGCTACGTCACGCCGGTGAGAGAGATACTGCAGGCGGTCTGCCAAGTCGGTATCAATCACATTACAGATTCTTCGCTGTATTTTGATTTAAGTGATTTGTATTTTTTTGCTTGTGTTATATATCGCCGTACGACGACAAACAACGAGAACACGCATATATAAAAAATATAAGGTTATATTTTTATTCCTGACGACGAACCCGTGTGGAACAGAGAATGGAAGAGTGAGAGCGCACATAGAATGGGTCGACGGGAGTGTAGTCTTGCCTGTGGTGTCTCTCTGCTTCCACTGGCCGTTCTCTGCTGGCGAATCCGTGTGTCGAGGTCTTTTTATAGTCTTCTAGAACCGGGACTTTTCCTTCCGGTTTTGCCTCGCCCACGCAACGCCCACGTAATTCCAAGAGACACCTGTTCTGTTTGCCTCCGTAGTCATTTCCGCCGCTGTCGGAAATAAGGTCAAACGAGCCCGACTCATAACCCTGCGACATCCGCTCCAGGCCCCGACAGGATGTATTTCTCAAACACCTGTCTTGTCGTTCGCCGACCCCTTCACCGACGGGAAACACCATCGATTGCATCAACCTTCCTCGGGTGGGGCCAGATTGCTATATTACACTTGCTACAAACAAGTTATTAGTTACGATTAAGATTTACTGTTTGAAAATTAATAAAAAATGCCAAGTCCCTAACTGCCGCAATAACTATTGCAATATATATTAATACAGTGCAGCCAAGAGATTGAACTCCCAATTACTATGTCACCCAACTTAAGGACCAAAGATTTAATCTACGTGGCTATTTTCTCTGGAGATTAAATAAAAGATTGATTTCCCTGTAGCTTATCCAGATCAATAAACATCTGGTTAAGTGCACAGGACACAGTGGCCGAAACGTCGTTGAAATAAAATATAACCAGAAATTAGAATAAAAACTTCAACACATCACTTTATCTATTACTAGTAGTATAGCCCGGCGTTGCTCGGGTGTAATGAAAGCTTTAAAACTAATCCATGGTCCTGGAGCTCAGACTCTTTGGACGTTGGCACGAAAGACTAAAAAGCAATAGTTGTTTCCAGTTAAAGCGAAACCGACGACTGAAAGAAAAATGAATGGATGTAAGTCAAATTTTGAAGTTTGGTGAGAATCGGATAAAAATTGTGGATTTGTATAAATGACATACAAACAGATAAACAGACATACACACAAACATCTTGCCTTATATATATATATATATTATCGATTTTCTGCACTATTGTAAGAATTGCAACCTTGAAACTTCTGAATATCGTTTCTTATGTCTTTGTCTATGAGTGTATCAAATTTGATTATAATCGGAACACTTCTTCTATAACACGATTTTTTCGATTATCGATTTTCGATATTTATCAGAGGTACCTCGACACAAAATCTAGCTAAGAACACTCGCAAACGCTTATAGTACGACTGTGTAAATTTTCAAGAAAATTGGTTCAGCCGTTTTGGAGTCTATAGGCAACGGACACACACACACATACACTCACACAGACACGCACACACATACACACACTCACAAAGACAAAGTTCCATTTATAAAATAAGTTTAAATAAAAATAATGATTATGGGGTCGTAACAAAAAGCAAGATAAAAATATATCACTTAATAATTGACAGTGCTTCCTTTAAACAATGATAACACATAACCTTACCAGTGTAGTCGTGTGTTTGCGTGTATAAAGTTCTTAATCGTTTCTCCCCAAGCAAGGCGATAATGCTACTGAGACGCAAGTAGTGGGTGTTACTGAGGTTGGCAACAAGGTCTCATCGTTTTAATATAGAAATAGTTACATGTAACTATAGGTAATGTTATAACAGTTTCTTTTCTCGCATGACTCGCTTATGAAACTCTTCCGGCTTCTTGTTATTTTGTCACCTACTGTCTTCAAAGGTTTAGATACAGCATCAGCCATCGTCTTCTTTGATCAGATTCTTTTATTGTATTCTTTCTTCACTAACGTTTTCTCATCTACTTTATTTGTCTAAACTATTGCAGTCGAGGCATCAAGCTCATTCGATCATTCATCTTAGCATATGCAATACTATAGAAATTATTACGGAGTCACCAACTGGGTGCCCCGTGATTGGATGAAAAACAACCAATCACGGGCTACCTTTTTAGATTTTCAACAAACTCCCCACGTGAGCGGGTTTTAAAAACTCCCTTCCTCTTTTGCTTGTTGGGACTTTACAGACAAGACGTCCCCGTCTCCTCTCCGTCATCTAGACCCAGGTTACGTGAGGGGATTTGACAGCAACTGAAGCACAGAAGTCATGGCTCTATTTCTGCAACCCAGCCATAGCGACACAGGAAATATAAACAGTTAAAAGGACGCATCTTACAGATAAATTCCGCAAACCGGACTGTTTGCAAGAGACTATCCTTTCTCCTTTTCTCTCTTTTCCTGTAAATACAAGTTTATAACATCTCCATCTGTGTCTGTGTTCCTTTCTCCTCGCTGGCGTCACAATATTGTTACGAATTAAACTTGGGAAATTCCTAATAATGCACACAGTGCAAATATCCCCGTCTTCGTTTGCGGGTTTTCGGGGGTGCATCTAGGAGAAGTGGTCTTGTCTGTGTATAATTTTATGCAAGTACTGCTGGCATTAGTTAATAGGGATAAATGTCTCGGGGTGTTTTTTTTTCGTTTTTAGCCATTCATTTTGAAAGATTTACATGTACACAGACTGGAACGCCTCACTCAGATACACACACTCGAAAACTGAGAGTAGGTGTACAATTTATACATTGTATATGCCGAGACGAGTGTGTATGTGCACACACAAACACACGGATTCTTCAGCTTGTACACCGCCGTATAAGCTGTTGGTGTATTCGAGTAAATATTTCACTTATAGAAACAGAAGTCACAAAAGAGATGCACAACTATACAGTACTTTCTAAACGCCAACAGCACACACGTCAACAGCACACACACACACACACACACACACACACACACACACACACACACACACACGCTTGTACGAAATGCTATCTAAGTATATTCGATATTGCGAAAATTTCCCTAATACCTAGTTTCCATCGTCTCCCTCGAAGTAGTTCCCTCGCGCATGTATCAGTGTTAGTTGGTTGTTTTGTTTAGCGACATGTCAACCTCTATGGGTTAATTAATATAAAATCTAAATATTTTGTTCGCAGTTTTATTTATTATTTATTTTATTTTTTGGGGGTGGAAGGAAAATAATAATGTTTTTCATGATACAGTTGTTACTTATTTAACCCATAGTTGCAGGGAGAAGAGTTCGACTCATAACTTTCCTAAGGGTATTTGCGCATAAGAGAACATAACGAGCCCAACGGGAATTAAAACTCAGCTCTCTGATTAACAGTTCCATGCCATTATCCATTACACCACTGTACATCCATGCTTACGGCACCTGGAATTCCTAAGTAGTCACCCATCTAGGTACTGATCAGGCTTGACCTTGCTCAACTTCGGTTTAACAGGATGTAGCCGTAAACCTGGCTGAAAGTGTTGTGTTAACGAAGTGTAGCAGCCAATGGTTGTACTAGATTCAGTTTACGTGTGTTTTTTATTAAATTTCATGAAATTTTGTGTAATGCTTTGAAGACATTCTCTTAAACACACACCCAACCCCTAACTCTCGGTTCATTTCTTTTCACTCTTTCTCTCTACTCATAAAACATTCTCATGACAACGTTTAAATTTTGTCCAGAGGCACGTTTATCAACTCACCAGTTAATAATCTTATCTAAATGCAGTGCGATAGATGTGTAGCTATCTAACCCAGTAAAACATCCAATCATCAGGCTCTATATTTTGGGAATTTGTGATTTTTCCTTTTGGCTTGGATAGAAACTTGTCAAATCTAGCAAAGTTACGAAAATTCATAGACACGGAACTGAGTGATATAATTTTCGTGTTTTAAACGACGCCATCTGATTCGTAAACTTTTTGTCAAATCCGTGATATACGTCTTCGTGTAGGTATTTACCTTTAAGTTTTTCTCTACCCTATCAAGCCATTTTTCAAAGAATTTCTTATACATGATCTCTCTATATCTATCTCTCTCTTTCTCACTCTATCCCCCCTCTCTCTTTCTCTCTTTCTTCCTCTATCTCTCTCTTTCTCGCTCTATCTCTCTCTTTTTCTCTTTCTATCTCTCTCTCTTTTTCTCTTTCTATCTCTCTCTTTCTCGCTCTATCTCTCTCTTGACACTTACAGATACGTATATAAGTCGGACACTTTGACGTAATGATTAGCAAGCTTGTCTCGCAAGATCAATTACGACCGAGTTGTGAGTTCGATCCTCACTGAGTTGTCCATACTTTCAGTCTTGTGCCATATTTAAGCTACATTTAAATTACTTTAATTAAATTGTTTATTTTCTGTTAATATGCCCCATAAAGATAAAATAGTTTTTGTCCTAATACTTTTGCACAGTACTATATATATATATATATATATATATATATATATATATATATATATATATACACGGTGGTGTAATGTATAATTGAAGAGCCAAGTTAGAATTAAATGCAAATACCTTTGGGAAGGATATGAAATATGAATTCAACTTTTATCTCTTCCCCAACCTATAGCAGGACAGACTGAGGAGAATGAAAAAAATTTGCAACTGTTGGTTAAATAGTTGCGTTTTGGAGAAGGAAAACTCTCAATTCAAACCACCTGTAAAAGAAGGTAACTTCAAAAACATTTCCACTTCCTGCTATGAAAGTCGGTTCTCTGTGCAAGTTTTTCCCACCTGAATCTATTCTGCACATATACAAATCTACTATCCGCCCGTGTATTGAATATTGCTGCCATATCTGGTCGGATGCCCCTGCTGCTTTCCTTGGGCTTCTTGACAAAATACAAAGGAGGATCTGTAACGTGGTTGATACTGACTTGGCAGACCGGCTGCAACCACTCTCTCACCGGCGTGATGTGGTTTCCCTGTGCCTCTTCTACAAGTACTTTCATGGCTTCTGCTCCGATGAGCTTAGATCTCTGGTGCCGCCTAAGCACGAATTTACTCGAGATACTAGATTAGCAACTAGGTCCCACCCTTTTACAGTTAAACAAATAAGATGTAACCGTAAATTCTACTCCAACAGCTTCTTTTCTCACGCTTCCCGCCTGTGGAACTCCCTTCCACAAGTCTACTTTCCCGACAGCTACAATCTCCAGGTGTTTAAATGTAGGGTCAATAGACACCTCCTATCACACTAACTCCCAATTATTCTCAGAACACTCTCATCTACCCAATCCTCATTCTCGGTATCCTTACCCGCCTATCACCCACCCTCTGACATTTCCTATATTTAATCATCCTTTCTCCACTCTATGTAGCCCCCTGCGCAGTAGTGGCAGTGACATGCCTTGCTCGGGGTGAAACGCTTATAAAAAAAAAAAATGTCGTCTCGAGCTGGGACAGAAAATAAGGGACTCCTCTCAGTAGAATGGTTCGAACAAACACAAGACTGAGATACGGCACGGTACCGTGAGCCTCTGATTTCTGATCATTCGCCCCATGGGTGCATCACTTACGGCACTTAAGTGAACTGTTGTGTAATATCGGTCCTACAGTAGAGCAAACTGATTTTTTACTTTTTAAAAAACAAAACCAACATTGCACTCGATGTAAAAGCTGAAGTTTAATATAAGTACTGACAACAAAAATTAAATTCATAACTTTTACCAATATTTGAGCATTTAGTTTTAAAAACTGTCTGAAAAATGGACAGAAATACCTAATTCGCGCTGGTTTTTGCTCACAAAATGACATCAGAATTGTATTATTTCAAGAATAAATCCAACTAAAGCCGATATCTTTTGCATTAGATACATTGGATGGAAAATGTATTCTAACCAGAATTTTAATTTTGAAACACCACAAGCATAATATGCAAGATATTTTTAATATATTCAGTAAGTCAGCCATTAAGTGCCATACGTGATACACGCTTTTGGCGATCATGTCTCGAAAGAGATGACTGACTGGGCAGAAGATTATCCAGCAGTAGGTTGCCATTGCTTTCTGTTGTAGGTTGCCACCCAAGGCTATAGAACCCAATCTGCCCTATTATTTAACCCATAACTGGAGGGAAGAGACGGATTAATATCTTTCCCAATGTTATTTGTGCGTAAGTGAATGCAAGGAATTCAACTAGAATTCGAACTCGGTACTCCGATTCGTCATTCTGAGTCGATATCCACTGCACCACAACGCACATCCAGTAAGTAAAAACTGTAAAAAATTGTAAATGATTATAAAAGGCTACTCCATAATTAAGATTTGTTAGTTCCTTCATTAGATCATAATTAATAAAAACAAAAATTTGATAAAAGTGTATATAACAGTATAATATTACTGGCCACAGATTATAAGACAAAACGTTTGATGAAAATCAAAATTATTACACTTTATAACACATTACCTTATAAAATAGCTAAATTGTACAACATAATTTCTCTTTTAAGTAAATGAAGGTCTTATTTGATGGCACATTGATTTATTGCTAATCTGTTTTAAAATGCCTTTTTGTTCATAAATAATTCGTAAAGCTTCGGTAAATTATAATTTTTATAAAGTTATGCTATCACTGATCACCGGAATGAAATTTCAACGATTTTGTACCTGAATTTAATCGTTTCCCCCCAAAACAGTAAGTAATTGAAAAAAACATTTTATGCCTAAATCTAAATTTCAAATTGATTACATTAACACGGTTCTAAAATCGAGCTACCCTAATATAGCAGCGACTACTGGGCAGTTGAATCTCAGATGAAGCAGAAACTTAAAGCAACATAAATTTAGTTCTTCAGATGGTTAATGAGAGAATTATGTAAGAAACTATTAAGTTTTAGGGGAAAATGAAAAAAAGCCGCTTATACTTAGAATCGGAAAAAAAAACTGAAATTTCTACAGCACATAATGAGAAAAGGACGCTTGGGAAATTTAACACTTATGTGACATATTGAAGGTAAGGGAGATAGAAGGAATCAAAGAATAACTCGCCTATAAACTAAGCAAAATATTACGAAACAAAAAAGTCGTTAGAAACAAAGAAAAAAGTACAGAAATGTCACATAATATCAGTCTTCCTATATGGGGTCACAGCTCACAAGAACACGAGGCGTTGGTGCTTTGGATTCCATAGCAAGTAAGGTTTTATGGCATGACGTCGGTTGTCGCTTACAGTAACAGGTGTTCACAAGCGGAACCCCATCAACGGACTAACTGGACACGACACTACTTAACTTCGGTGATCTAACAAGGAAACAAAACTTACGATCACCGTGAGTTACTCGATGGGTGACCGCATCGGAATAACCAGGTGCTGTGAGCTTGGAAGTGCGGATGGTGTAAGAGATAATGACTCTGAGTTGTTAATCGCAGAACCGAGTTGCAGTTCCAATTGGTTTCGGTATATTCACTTAAGGGTAATTTTTCAGTCTTATATTATTAAATTATTATTAGCTCAAAAAACAACAACATTCTTACACTCTAAAAGTATTTTCTGGTTTCAAATAACCTGCAGAAAGTAGAAAACGTATCATTTAATCAATGAAAAATTACTAACAGCTACAAAGAACAGACAGTTTTTGGAAAGTTATGATCACCCATGCCTTGAAGGGATACGGTACTTAGCAGATGAAAATCCACGGCCTAAGGAGGGTTCGGTGTGTCATCCAACTCATTTTTTGCTGGAACTAAACAAATTACTTGTTTTCTTCGTGTCAGTCTAAAACGATGCTACTGAGCTGAACTGCATCAGGTGAATAATACAGATGTACCCAAGCTTTTAGCGCCGTGGGCAGGTATTTTTCCATGGACAAAGGGTTGGGCGGTGTCACTCACGTGCATAATAAAACACGATAAATAAAGCAGCAATAATCAATAAAATGGGAAATAAAGTTTTTATTGTTTCTGTGCGGCCCGATACCAAACGGTCCGCAGACCGATACTAAATGTTCCGCAAACCTATACCAAATGGCCTACAGACCAGTACCAAATGGTCCGCAGTCCAGTCCCAAATGGTCCGCAGACCGGTACCAAATGGTCCGCAGACCGGTACCAAATGGTCCGCAGACTGATACCAAATGGTCCGCTGACCGGTACCAAACGGTCCGCAGATCAGTACCAAATGGTCCGCAGACACGTGGTTGAGGACCACGGGACTAATAACATTAATTTGTTCGTTTTGTTTTTTGTTTATATGTTTGTTTGTTTGTTTGTTTTTTTCAAAGCATTAGTTTCATAAGAGTAAATTTAACTTATCCGAAAACCGACTTCACTGAAAGCGTTAAATCCAATTTTTCTTCGCCTACGTCCAGACCAATGATATTGAGCTGAACTGTATCAGTTGAGTAATACAGAAGTCCCCAGGCTTTTAGCGCCAAGGACAGGTCTAATTCAAGACAATTTTTCTATGGACCAGCAGTTGGGCGGAGTCACTCACGTGCATAATAAAACACGATAAACAAGACAGCAATAATCAATAAAATGGAAAAAAATGGTTTTATTCATTTTGTGAGGCCCGATATCAAATGGTCCGTAGACCGTAGAACCGATAGGCGTAGACCGTAGACCGGTGGTTAGGTACCGCAAAACTAATACCATTAATTTGTTTTTGTCTTGTTTTGTTGTTTTGTTTTTTGTTGTTATTTTTGTTTTGTTTTTTGTTGTTATTTTTATTTTGTTTTTTGCTTCTTTTTTGTTGTTGTTTTTGTTTTTCAAAACATTAGCATCTAAAACTTTTATATAAGTCTATTGAACCCAATTCATAAGAGTAAGTTTAATTCAGACAAAAACTGGCTTCACTGAAATAGTTAAATCGAATTTTCACTTCGTCGGATGATCCACAAAATGTAGAAAATAAGGGAGCTTACATTGATTTCTGAATAGAATTTTTTTAAAACCTAATATTTCTTGTTTTTTAGAATGGTGTTCGACCTGTACAAGGCAGGGGAGCCACTCGAGGCAGTGGGTTACTAAGAACCACAGTTTATGCAGATATGTAGGGAAAATCACGGTTAACCCTAGTTTTGAACAGGTTAATATTATAGAGATCCGGGAACATCCGATTGAGTCGGTTGAGAACCTCGGCGTGGTGTAATGGTTAGCAAGCTTGTCTCGCTAGAACTAGTTAAAACTGAGTAGTGAGTTCGATCCTCACTGGGTCTCCCATACTTTCGGCCTTGTGATACATTGTGATATACTTTGTGATACCTTATGATACATCTAAGCGGTGCTTAGAAAATCGCCTATTGGGAGTCGATTCAACAAAGCAGGGATGCGTGCAAAGAAGCTGCTTGACTGGAACTTATATCTCACCAGTGGAATACGAACGGTGGTTCGCTAAAAATGTGCGGGTCTTAGCCGTTAAGGTTAGAACTATTGAAACTAAGGAATATAAAACTCCCAAGAGTCAATCAAGATAAAAGGTTAAAAAGTAAGGCACTGTTTATGGGGATATGTGGGGAAGATAAAATTGAACAGGTTAAGATTTTAATGATTTGGGAAGTATCCTCTTGGGATTCAGTTACACAAAGTAGATGTTCGTACTCGAGTGGAACTTACATCTGAATAATGGAATACGAAGGAAATGAGGGTTGTTCGCTACAACGTGCGTAGCATGTGTCATTTTTAAAATAAAATATAAAAAGATAAAACGGTTTTAAAAATAAATATCAAAATATTAAAATACGTAAAGATTTATATGAATTAATACAGAAGACTTTCTTATATTTAATATTTTCAATGTTTATTTTGGATAGGGAAAACATTGAAATGAATTTGCTTTTCATCGTGTTTATATATATATATATATATATATATATATATATATATATTAATAAAATACAACCAAAATATTAAGCAACATTATTACCGAGGTTATGGAGGTACGGTGGCGTAATAAATAGCGGCTTAGCTTGAGGAATCGGAGAGTTGAGTTTGAATTCCAGTTACGTTCATTACATTCCCTCCAGCTATGGGTAAATAACAAAACAGACTGGGTTCTATGGCTTTGGTTGGCAACCTGTCTAGGAGAAGGAAAAACTCTAAATTCAAATCAGCCTGTCGAGGGTTAGGCTTTCTTGCCCAGAAAACACCACTACTAG
>JBBBDQ010000466.1:1950000-1973600 GCA_037127315.1 Ascarosepion bandense
ATGATGGCGTATTTATGCCTCTATTCATCTTCTCACAGTGCCTCAGACTTAATACGGAGGCTTATATCAAGTGCCTTGAGGAAGTAGTGTTACCCTGGGTCAAGAGGATGTCTATTGAAAGACCCTATGTCTAACAACAGGACTCAGTACCATGCAGCACGATCAGAAGAACTCATTCATTGCTGTTAGACAATTTCTGTGACTACATCACTTCTTAAATCTGGCCGCCTAAGCCCCTAGGCTACGACCTCATTGATTATTGTGTGGCGCTCAGTTGAACGAGAGACAAATACTCCTTGTAACAACAAAGATGAACTGAAAGCAAAGATTATGTCAGCATTCACCAACTTAAACATGAAACCATCCAGAAGAGTTGCAGAAGATTCCGAAGTTATTGGGGAGCCGTAGTTGAATCATAGCGATTTTATTAAATAAATTTACTCTTTAGTATTGCAAGATATGTTTGTGTAATTTTAGCAAATATATCTGTTAAAATGAGATGTCAGTGTAATTTTCATTTGTACGTAATTTAGACGACAATTCATCTATCGCACCTATATATATATATATATATATATGTGTGTGTGTGTGTGTGTGTGTGTGTGTGTGTGTGTGTGTGTGGTGGAACACAGTAACGATTATCGGTAAATCAGGTTTCGAATTTCTTCTGAAGCTTCTTCATCTGTGCTGTGTTCTCTCAGAACATAGATTATCACACCTCTCCACAATTTTCCTGTTCTTTGTATATCTTAATAGATTTTGTCTTTTTCTTATTTCTTCTGAACCTTCTTATGCACGCCAATTACCCATACTCCCAAGTTAGGTTATGCGTTTTTTCCTCTGTCCGTCTTGTCTACTATCTGTCTAAGTCCTACATTTTTGCAAACACACTTTAGGTTCACTTAAAATTAATACCTCTTAGACAGAAATTCCCTTGCCTGCCATTTGTGCCATTGGCAGAGATTTTGGGTGAATATCGCGTTTCTATTGTGCTGCGATGAATTGTAGATAAAGCGTGGGTAGAAAATTACTCTCCCGTTACTAACTTATGCTGCATCTATAAAAGCTAACAAAATTTATTACATGCATCCCACAACACAAATATATATGCCTGTATAGAGCGTGATTTTTATAGAAAGACGATTGTGTTTTATTTAGCACGAGTAGAGATTCCCCTTGTAAAAACTATCATACGTTTTCATGTTGTCCGGATTTTATATAGGTTCAAAAAAATTCTTTTTTAGGAGTGAATCGTCTGCGAATCTAGTCTTTAACTACTGCAAAGCTGCAGTGACCTTTTCTTTTGCTATTAAAAAAACAACATTGTAGCGTGCTTCTGTTAACACAAAACTGTTAAAATGCCCTGAATTTAGAAGAAAAAAATATCCCATTCATTTTTTTATTGTTGTCGGCATCCTCTCGCATCCGAGCACCGGGACCATTATCCCCTCTCCCTATTCGCTTTCTTTCTCTCTTGATTACGGTGGCGGAGATGGCAGTTAATCAAAGAGAGTTTGACGAGGTCATTCACGTGAATTTGATTTTGGTGACTACCTTTGCGGGACGGAGAAGCCCGCACACTTGATCAGAAACGCTTTCCTCCCAACTCAAAGGGGATTGAGACGGGCGAGATCTCAATTTTTATGACAATAATAATAATTTTAAGTTTGCGCTTGAATCGATAATTATGAACAGATTTTTTGAAAATGTTAAAAAGAAACTCGTCAACCAACATTGAAAGACGAACCAAAAGAAAATCTAATTGCGACAAAAATAACGATGCCCTTAAAATAATTTTATTCTAATTTTATTGCGACACAGTAGACATCCACGTAGACGGGAGAATGTGTGATTTTATCTCAATCCCAAGTATTTGTTTTTTTGTAGCAAGCAGATGATTCTTTTAAAGATTGGTCTTCTTAGTGACATCTTTGACTGGAGCGAAACGGGGTAGTAAATGAGAGGTTTTTGGAGAACAAGTGACAACAAAAACAGAAACAGTGTGTATCCGGGTGCTGGGCTTTATTAACAGACTTGCTTGGGATCGGAGAGACAGTTCTGGTCCGCTTTTGTGGAGCGACAGACTTGTTCTTCGTGCGGTCCTGATGTCACCCGTTTGTATTGCAAGTCACATATCGAAACTTGTAGATGGGTAAGTAGTTGGTAGGGGGAATTAGCTGATCGACATGGAAATTGTCCAAAGTGTCGTCTATCTACCAACAAGACGAAGTTCTAAATAAAACATACAATATTTTTCTACATTGCGTTTCTCTTTCATCTTGTTAACTTGTGAGCATACAGCGTGCCCTTGCTCAGCTTCCAGTGCACACCGACATGACTGAGAATCGAAATGTAACGGAAAATTGGTTGGTCGGTTAAAAGTTTTAATCGAAGAGCCAGTTTCCAGTTCAAGTTTGGTTCGTTATATTTAATTGCGCGCAAAGAGTTGATAAGCCGTAAAAAACGAATCTATCTATCTATCTATCTATCTATCTATCTATCTATCTATCTATCTATCTATCTATCTATCTATCTATCTAAATCTGTTCATTTTCTATCTATCTATCTATCTATCTATCTATCTATCTATCTATCTATCTATCTATCTATCTAAAACTGTTCATTATCTATCTATCTATCTATCTATCTATCTATCTATCTATCTATCTATCTATCTAAATCTAAATCTGTTCATTTTCTATCTATCTATCTATCTATCTATCTATCTATCTATCTATCTAAAATCTGTTCTTATCTATCTAAAACTGTCTATCTATCTATCTATCTATCTATCTATCTATCTATCTATCTATCTATCCTTTTTTTTAATCGTATCACCCCGAGCAAGGCGGTAACGCCACTGATGTGCAGGGGGCTACGTAACAGTGATAAGATTGGAAAAAAAAAATCGGAAACCACATGATAAACAGGGAACAAGGGATGAGCCTCTTAACTTGTTCACTAGACGAGGGTGGAGTGTGAACCGGGCGATAGATAGATCTATCTACTCCAATTGAAAAAAAAAAAGAAAAAAAACCAAAGTGAGAAGATTGGAAAAGAGAAAGCCGGAAACCACATCCTAAACAGGGAACAAGGGATGAGCCTCTTAACCTGTTCAATAGACGTGGGTGGCGTGTGAACCGGGCGATAGATAGATCTATCTACTCCAATTGAAGAAAAAAAAAAAAAAAAGAAACCAAAGTGAGAAGATTGGAAAAGAGAAATCTATCTATCTATCTATCTATCTATCTATCTATCTATCTATCTATCTATCTATCTATCTATCTAATCAAAAACGTCAGAGGAACAAAATCTTTAACGTCAACTCAAATTCACGCTTTGACGTGATCTTCAGATGATCTTTGAGACCACGCGAAAATATTCTGAACCGTTTGAAAACCGTTTCATAAAGTGAAAACCTGAAGTCACATTGAGGCTTTTGCATTTCTGCCGTTCTTGAATTGAATTAAAGCTCTAGTCTACGCCGGTTTTCTTACTGGAAGTTTGTAGATTACAGAACACTTCATACCTTTTTAATTTGAGGTAGGATGTTTTGTGTGCCTTCTTTACTCTCTTCTTGTTTTATTATCTGCACGCTGAGTCCCAGTTTCATTTGAGTGTTATTTGTTTCCCATTTATTGTTTTTAAGGATTCAGTCATTCTCTCGTTTTCTATTTTTTCTTGTGTTCTAAACCCAAGGATATATAACGCGTTTTTACAAAGTTCCAAAATGTAACGAAGTTTAACAGAAAGAAACGTAAATATTGCATAAATATAATAATTTCCAATTATTATTCCTTTAGTCTTGGAATTATTTCGAACTTTTGTTCTCGTCTTGGTTCATATAAGTGTTATAGTAGACACAACGTTTCGACCAACTAATCATCAGGTTGGCGTTGAAATGCGAAATATCCTGCGAAATCAATTATTATTCTTTCATGTTGGATTTTTGGTTCGTCTCTACCAAGTCCAAGGATTGAACTCAGGTTGATACTAACACATCTATAATCAACTACTATATCCACTACGCCACTGTCCCCGAAAGACTTTAGCGGTGTATTTTTGGAGTGTTTTATATTCAGTGTCAGATGGATTTTGACAACTGGATTATGTTAGTAGGTTCGTGCCATTTGTCATAATTTGTATTTATTTCTGAGATGAGTAATTTTCAATACTCTTGGAATTATTTCAAACTTTGTTCTCATCTTGGTTGATTTTTCTAGGTGTTATAATAGATGCAACATAGATGATGACCAAGTACCCTCTGATCATCATCCAATATCAAAGAACAATAATTGATTTCACAGGATATTTCGCAATAATCAACGAGATAATCAACATCAGCCAATTTATGGACACCTGATGATGACCAGAGGGTACTTGGTCGAAACGTTGTGTCTATTACAACACCTATATCAACCAAGATGAGAAAAAAAGTTCGAAATAACTCCAAGACTATTGAAAATTACTTATCTCAGAAATAAATACAAATTATTATATCTTTCCTTATTATTATTATTATGTCATTTTTCATCATATTTCGATTTCTGCTTTGGTCTCACTACCAACCAAGTCTGCGGGGAGACCTAAGGCAGGTAGTGGCGTGTTGTTATGGCTCCATTTCATGTTTTTCTATCTTCCCTATCATCCCTAGCAATACATAGATAAAGTTTTCCTTAGTGTGTGGGCTGTACTTAATAAGACAATTTTTTGTATATCTCTTAAGCTGGGGTTTCCAAGGATTCTTTCAATGTGTTGTTTTGTTCCATTTTTTATCATTCCAAGTGCACCTACTATCACTGGCAAAACTCTTGTTTTCAATTTCCACATTTTTTCTATTTCAATTTCCAGGTCTTTATATTTTGACAGTTTTTCAAATTCCTTGATTGCTATGTTACAATCCGCTGGACAAGCCATATCAATTAATAGACAAGTTTTCTCCTTCTGGTTTTTAACAATAATGTCTGGCCTGTTTGCTTCAATTTTTCTGTCTGTGTAGATGGTGTAATCCCATAGAATGGTTACATCTTCTATTTCTGTAACCGGTGCTGGGTGATGTTCATACCAGTGTTTGCCTACAGCTTTTCCATAATGTTTGCATATTGCCCAATGTAAATATTGCCCAACTCTATCGTGGCGATTTTTATATTCATTTGGGGCAAGCACAGAACAGCCCGAGATTAGGTGGTCTATTGTTTCTTGGTGTTTATCACAAAACCTGCATTTTGGATCCATATTATGCATAATATTTGCCTGAAAGTTTCTCGTGAAAAGACTTTGGTCTTGTGCTGCAAGAATAAAGCCTTCAGTTTCAGACTTTAATCCAGATGCACGTAACCATCGATGAGTATTAACTTTGTCAACATTGGATTTATTGGCACGTACTGGATATTGGCCATGCAGAGGTTTGTCTTGCCAGCGCTGTTTCATCTGTTCAAGAGCTTTATCTTTGGCTTTCATTTTCATATTCTTTGCCGCAATAGCCGGCTCTTGGCTTCTGTTCTGCTTTTCTACAGAATCTACTAACTGTAAATCTTGTTTGAATTTACTGCCTTCTTCTATTATTGAATATTTTTTCTTTCTTTCTTCATGTTGCCTTACTAATTGTATCATCCAATCCTTTGTTGTTTCTATGTATGTTAATAAGCCAATAGTTGTTGTCTTGTATGACAATTCCAGCTGAATAAGACCTCTTCCACCTTCTTTACGGGGTATGTATAGACGGTCTACATCAGCCTTTGGATGATGCATCTTATGCTTAGAAAGAAGCTTTCTTGTTTTAGCATCCATTCGCCTGATGTCGTTTAGAGTCCAGTTTAAGATGTTAAAGCTATATTGGACAACTGGGATTGCAAGGCTATTAATGGCCATAACTCTGTTCTGTGAATTTAATTCAGTTTTTAATATCATTCGTAGCCTTCTATAGTACTCTTTACGCACTATTTCTTTCATTTTTTTATGGTGAATGTTTTCGCTCTCATTTACACCTAGGTATTTATAAGCTTCTTCTGGTTTCAATTCTTTTATTGTTACAGCAGGGTCTAGGCTAATTGAGGATGTTTCTTGTATTGATCCACGTAAAACTGTAGCTTTAGCACATTTATTCAAATTAAATTTCATTCCAATGTCTTCGCTGAAGCATTTTACAGTTTGCAGAAGACCTTCCAGCTCATTATCATTCTTAGCATATAACTTCAAGTCATCCATGTAAAATAGATGGCTTATTTTCTTTTGTCCTATTTTATAACCACATTCTGTCTTATTAAGTTGACTGGTTAGTGCTATTAATGATATGCAGAATAGTAAGGGAGATAAAGAATCACCTTGAAATATACCTCTTTTGATGTTTATTTCATCAGACTTATAGGTTCCATTTATATGATTGAGGTAAAGGGTTGTTTTCCATATAGACATGCACTGTTTGATGAAATTGATGATGACGGGCGATATCTTGTATATATTTAAAGTCTTTAAAATCCAGTCATGTGGCACACTATCGAATGCCTTTCGATAGTCTATCCAGGCTGTACTAAGATTTTTCTTTGTACTGTAGCAGTTTTCCAGGATCATTTTGTTAATCAGCAATTGGTCTTTACAACCATAACAGCCACGTTTGCACCCTTTTTGTTCAAGAGGTATCATGTCATTTCTTTCTAAGAATAAATATGTCTGTTTTGTTAAAATAGATGTTAATAGTTTATATGTTGTCGGAAGACATGTAATTGGTCTGTAGTTTTTCGGGTTGTTTGTGTCACCATTCTTGGGTAGAAGAAATGTAATTCCTTTGGGCATCCATGCAGGAATTTTAGTGGGATCGTCAACCATTTCTTGAAGTTCTTTGGCTAGTTTTTTATGTGCTGCATTTAAATAATATAGCCAAAAGTTAGGAATTTTATCTATACCTGGGAATTTCCAATTGTGTGCTTTTTTTTAGTGCATATTTAACATCATCTTCTGTAATTCCAGACCATGTCTGTTCGGGTTTATTTATTATTATTATTATTATTATTATTATTATTATTATTATTATTATTATTATTATTTCTATTTGCATTTATATATGTATTGATTATTATTACTTCTTTCAACCTTTTCTACAGTTACCGGGTTTGTATTAATATTTATCTGTTTTTGTTCAGTATGGCTGATGCCAACCTCAAGGATAGTGACTCGTTGTGCCTTCTCGGGCTAACGTTTTCAGCTGAAAGATTATATTGAATCAATTGCTAGTTCTGCTGATATGCAAGTTAGTTTCTTATAGCGTGCTAGACAATTTTTCTCTCCAGAATCTATCTTGCAAATTCATCCATGCATTGAATATTGCCGCCAAATCTGGTCCGGTGCTCCTGCTATACATTGGGAGATCCTTGATGAGATCCCAGAAAGAATCTACCATGCTATTGTTGCTGATCTGGCATATCACCTTCAGTCACTTTACTACAGCAGTAACGTAGCTTCCCTGAACTTTTTCTATAAATACTTTCATGGTAATTGTTCTGACGAACATTGCTCTATGGTACACAGACTTTATGAATATAGTATCAAATAGTCTCTTACAAGTTCATCTCGAGGCCGGAGAAGGCAGACTATTAGTGCCTCATAACCAGCTGCACGTTAACCTAGGAAAGTAGTCAGTCTATGGAAACGAAAATTTTGTTTACAATTTTTTTCTATGTAACCGATAAATTTTTGACAACTGACACTTCACTTTTCTCGCTTGCAATTTAATATCTAAACTTATTTATAAATGGAACTTTGTGTGTGTGTATGTGTGTGTGTCTGTGTGTGAGTGTGTGTCCGTTACCTATAGACATTATATATATATACCTATAGAGATTATAATTTAATTTACCCTACCTCTAGAATATATTTTGAATTATATATATATTATTAATCATTACTTTAGAACTTGTACAAACTATAAACTACGACAAAATTGTACATTTTGTTTCGACATTGAAAGAACAATGTCTAATCAGGTAGTTAATAATCATTATTAATTACCTGCTGAGACAATGTTCTTTCAATGTCGAAACAAAATGTACAATTTTGTAGTAGTTTGTAGTTTGTACATGTTCTAAAGTAATAATTAATAATAAATATTTATTTCTCTATTTTTATTTCATTAGTTCGATGTTATAGAAGAACATGATTCTACTTTGATGTGATGCGGTTATTTAGGAATATGATTCTAGTTCGACATTATGCGGTTATTTTCTCCACCCACGTCTATTGAACGGGTGAAGAGGCTCATCCCTTGTTTCCTGTTTAGGATGTGGTTTCCGGCTTTCTCTTTTCCAATCTTTTCACTCTTACGTAGCCCCCTGCACATCAGTGGCGTTACTGCCTTGTTCGGGGTGATATGATTAAAAAAAAAAAATTAAGAACATTATACTAGTTGGCTGTTGCTCGGTTATTTTAGAATATTATTCTAGTTCGATATTACGCTGTTATTTAAGAACATGATGCAAGTTTGATGTTACGCGGTCATTAAGGAATATTCTTGTTCGATATTACGCGTTTATTTAAGAACATGATTCTAGTTCAATGTTACGCGGTTATTTAAGAACATGGTACTACTTCAATGTTACGCGGTTATTTAAGCATATTACACTAGTTCGATGTAACACGGTTATTGAAGAACATATTTGTAGTTCTTTGTTACGCGGTAATTTAAGAATATTATTCTGGTTTGATGTTACGTAGTTATTTTTGAAGATGACACTAGTTAGATGTTACGCGGTTATTTCAGAACATGATTCTAGTTCGCTGTTGCGCAGTAATTTAAGAATATCATTCTAGTTCAATGTTACGCGGTTATTTAAGAACATGATACTTGTTCGATGTTAAGCGGTTATTTAAAAACATGATACTAGTTAAATATTACGCGATTATTAAAGTATATCATTCTAGTTCAATGTTACGCGGTTATTTAAGAACATGATACTTGTTCGATGTTAAGCGGTTATTTAAAAACATGATACTAGTTAAATATTACGCGATTATTAAAGTATATCATTCTAGTTCAATGTTACGCGGTTATTTAAGAACATGATACTTGTTCGATGTTAAGCGGTTATTTAAAAACATGATACTAGTTAAATATTACGCGATTATTAAAGTATATCATTCTAGTTCAATGTTACGCGGTTATTTAAGAACATGATACTTGTTCGATGTTAAGCGGTTATTTAAAAACATGATACTAGTTAAATATTACGCGATTATTAAAGTATATCATTCTAGTTCAATGTTACGCGGTTATTTAAGAACATGATACTTGTTCGATGTTAAGCGGTTATTTAAAAACATGATACTAGTTAAATATTACGCGATTATTAAAGTATATCATTCTAGTTCAATGTTACGCGGTTATTTAAGAACATGATACTTGTTCGATGTTAAGCGGTTATTTAAAAACATGATACTAGTTAAATATTACGCGATTATTAAAGTATATCATTCTAGTTCAATGTTACGCGGTTATTTAAGAACATGATACTTGTTCGATGTTAAGCGGTTATTTAAAAACATGATACTAGTTAAATATTACGCGATTATTAAAGTATATCATTCTAGTTCAATGTTACGCGGTTATTTAAGAACATGATACTTGTTCGATGTTAAGCGGTTATTTAAAAACATGATACTAGTTAAATATTACGCGATTATTAAAGTATATCATTCTAGTTCAATGTTACGCGGTTATTTAAGAACATGATACTTGTTCGATGTTAAGCGGTTATTTAAAAACATGATACTAGTTAAATATTACGCGATTATTAAAGTATATCATTCTAGTTCGATGTTACGCGGTTATTTAAGAACATGATACTTGTTCGATGTTAAGCGGTTATTTAAAAACATGATACTAGTTAAATATTACGCGATTATTAAAGTATATCATTCTAGTTCGATGTTACGCTTTTATTTAAGAACATGATTCTAGTTCGATGTTATGCAGTTATTTACGAACATAATTTTTGTTCGATGTTGCGCGGTTATTTAAGAATAATATTCTAAGTCGATGTTACGCGGTTATTAAAGAATATCATACTAGTTCGATGTTACGTGGTTATTAATGACTATTCTACGTTACGCGGTTGTTTAAGAACATGATGCTAGGCAAGTTGTTAAGCCGTTTTTAAGGACATGATACTAGTTCGATGTTACGCTGTTATTTACTAGTTCGCGTTTATTTCAGAACATGATTCTAGTTCGATGTTGCTCAGTTATTGAAGAACATGATATTAGTTCGATATTATACGGTTATTTAAGAATATTTTCTCGTTTGATGTTACGCGGTTATTTGTGAATATGATTCTAGTTCGATGTTACGCGGCTATTTAAGAACATGATAACAGATGTTACGCGATTATTTAAGAATATTATTCTTGTTTGATGTTACTCGGTTATTTCTTAACATTGATTCTAGTTTGTTGTTGCGCTGTTATTCAAGAATATTATTCTGCTTCGATTTTACGTGTTTATTGAAGAACATAATTCTGGTTCTATGTTACGTGGTCATTTAAGAATATTATTCTAGTTCAATGTTACGCGGTTATTTCAGAACATGATTCTAGTTTGATGTTGCGCAGTTATTTAAGGACAATATTTTTATTCGATGTTACGCGGCTATTTAAGAACATGGTGCTCGTTCGATGTTAACCGGTTATTTAAGGAATTGATTCCAGTTAAATGTTAAGCGGTTATTTAAGAATATGATACTAGTTAGCTATTACGCTGTTATTTAAGAACATGGCATTTTTTCGATGTTACGCGGTTATTTAAGATAAAGATATTTGTACGGTGTTACGCGGTAATTTATGAACATGATTTTTGTTAGATGTTACGCGTTTATTTGAGAACTTGATTCGATGTTGCGCAATTATTTAAGAACATGATTTTAGTTCTTCTTTCTCTGAGGGACAGTTATAAAACATAAAGGAATTCACCATTCACTGTGTTACGTGTAGTTTTTCTAACCCCTTCTAGTTGCTATAAATCATTAACCCATGAACTAGAATCATGTTCTGAAATAACCCTGTCACATCGATAATTTTGTATTGATAATTCTGTATTGTAAGCATGGCTTACAACTCGTTTAGAATTGTATAAACTGTCAGGTGTCTATAATCCCTTTTCTCAGATTAATGGTTAAATTAATCTGAGAAAACTAGCATCATGTTCTTATTTGCAGGGCCTGATCACGGGGGTTGCCAGAAGTAACAGGTGCAAACATACTAAGAGCCACAAGTGATAGGGAGACGTGGAGAACCATGATCGCCTACTTCCTGAAGGGACTGGGCACATAGAAGAAGAAGTTCTTATATAACATGTTAAAATTATGAGAACATTGATAAAAAATATTGTCCTTAGATAACTGCGCAACATCAAACTAGAATCATGTTCTGAAATAACCGCGTAACATTGAACTAGTATCATGTTCAAAAATAATATTCCTCAATAACCGCGTAACATCGACCGAGAATAATAATCTTAAATAACCGCGTAACATCGACCGAGAATAATAATCTTAAATAACCGCGTAACATCGACCGAGAATAATAATCTTAAATAACCGCGTAACATCGACCGAGAATAATAATCTTAAATAACCGCGTAACATCGACCGAGAATAATAATCTTAAATAACCGCGTAACATCGACCGAGAATAATAATCTTAAATAACCGCGTAACATCGACCGAGAATAATAATCTTAAATAACCGCGTAACATCGACCGAGAATAATAATCTTAAATAACCGCGTAACATCGAACTAGTATCATTAATGATCGAAATGAATGAAGCCTGTATGTCTTGGGAAAAAAACATTCTCCTTCCAACTATGTTTACTGGCGGTATAGAATCACAAATATCTGTAGAAATTGATGAAAATCAAACCATTTGAGGACTTTTAATAGCATTAACGAGTAAGAGAAAATAATGACACAATCAATATGTGTACATTCCACACTACTTCAAGCAAAAGGAAGTCCCCATCTATAACAGAAACGATATTTTTACTGAGGGCAGTTGTGACACTTGGTCTGTTTTTAATGGGGGACCCAAGCGTCTACACTCACGCCAAGGGACAAAATTTCATCCTGACGCCGCATATGGGATGACTGGGTACTAAGCTTGTCTTAGCATGTCTAAGGTTGCATCTTAGCTGGTCGTACCTCCTGACATGTGCCAGGTAAGTAGATATTTACTATGCCCCATCTGACACCACTAGAGCGAATTGTGATACAAGGTCGGTTTTTAAGGTAGACACCCATGAGCGTACACTCGGGTTAGGGGTAAAAATAGCCCGGTCCCTGCAACCGCCGATTGCGCTGACCTCGTTTGGTGGGGGACCACCGATCCACCCCTGTCGTGCAATGGGGTGGTACAGCCTCATGAACCTGTTTCCTGCGACCGCCTGTCCTGTGCAAACTGCACCGGAAACAGTGAACTCGAGAAACCCATTTTCCTGAAATATTGTTTTGATAGAAAGATTTTATAAAGTTCAACTGACAGTAGCACTTGCAGCACAACTAATGAATGCCAAATGTTTTGATATAAGAAAACGGCTGCACGGTTATCTTTTCCAGTTGTTACTTTTATCTGATTAGGTTCATTGCCACATATTTCAGGCGAAGAGATACAGATTAAACCATTGATTCCCAAACTTTTTTTTTGCTGCTGCTTCAAGGTCACATCCCTTCACGCCCCAATTCTCACAAAGATATGAAGGCAATGCTTACTTGACCTGAGGTTTAAAGCAAATTCAGCGCAACTATTCTGACACGAATTTTTAAAATCTGATTTTAGAATAACGTTTGGAACGGTTAGTCTTCACTGTGCTCTTTGATTAACTAAGCAAAACTCAATCACTAACCCACTCATCCATTTCTGTCTCATTCACCATAACGGCACATTCTTGCATACCATGGTTTTTAATTCATCTGTTTATATATCTGAGATGAGGTATTGTAACTATACTATTTACATTGTTCGGGTTATTTTACTCATCTTGAGTGTCAAATTAACGAAGTTTCGGCCATTATACGTTTCGGTCTTCTTCATGTGATATACATTGGGATTTTGATCCGAGCACTTTATTTCGTCCAATGACGTAGATTGTTCTAGTTCGACGTGTAATGCCTTTTCTGGATATCTCAGTTTCGCTTATTTCCCTCTAGTAACTGAACTCTCCATGTTTTTGTTTACCTTTCCTGTGGTCAGATATTGAACTCACAACTCTTGATGCTACCATAACTTTTCTACGTATCTTCTACTTAGTTTTTTTGGAGGGCAAGAAAGATAAATTTCAATGTATTGAACTGATACTTGAGTGAGCCTTCCACTTGATTCACGGTGAAAAACAACACAATGTAATTACAATAATCGACGAGATGTGGCTCCCTTCTGTCTCTTCTACAGGGGCCCGACAATATTTTTCGGACACTTTAGTATCCGACTTTCCGAGTACCATAGAGTGGCGAAATTCCTTCAATAGAATAGCATAAACACATAAAGACAATACCAGTCATAAAAATGGAAGAAAATCGATTAGTTAAGGAAAAATATTTATTTTTCATCATTTTTTACAAAACACACGCGACATTATTTTTTGGACATCGTTGAAAAACTGTTAATAGTCTGTAATATCACCTTTCTTCTCAATAACTTTTATCAATCTCTCTTCATAATGATCAAACATATGCGCAATAACATCTCTACGTGTTTCTATTAGTTGTTTTTTGGCATCTAGTATCCGTTCCCATAGTTGAGCCTCTTTCGTTATTTCAGGTCCATCATAGACAAGTTGCGCAAGCATTTCCCAAACATTTTCTATTAAATTTAGATCTGGGATTTTTGCAGGTTATTCCAAAGTAGTCATATTCACTTTAGCCATCCATTCTTTCATGAGTTTTGACATATGGATGCTGCAATTGTCTTGCTGTAGAACGAAATCATTCCCTATCTCTCTTCTTATCCTTGGTAGGGCTTTCTCGTCCAGCAACTGCTTGTAGCTTTCGCTGTTCTGTCGTCCTTTCAGCCACTCCAACCATATATTTCCATTAGCAAAGATCATACCCTAAACCATAACTCCTCCTCCTCGCATCTGTCGTTTGTTCAGTACAGCAGGCTCACCCCTTCTCGACCAAGTACACCATCCATCGGGCCCATCAAACTTGAAACGCTTCTCATCAGTAAATATAACCTTCTTAAAGTCAACATGCTTTGTTTACCACCTTTTAGCACACTCCAGTCTTGCTCCTTTGTGTTTCTTTGTTAGTGTAATTTTTTTCTTAGCCTTTGCATACTTCAAACCAATCCTATGCAGCGTTCTTTGTACTGTTCGGACGTTTACATCCAATTCACATTTCTCCTTCACTTTTCTTGCTGTAACTTTTTCTCCAGATGTCAAAAGCCGTGTCACAGTCCTCTTCATTCTCCTTTCAGTCCTCTTGCCAGTTTATCTTTTCCGTCCTCTCTTCTTTTTCCGCTCGGAGTTTGTCTTCAGCATGTATTCAACCGTTGATTTCGACAGCTTCAAATCCATGGCGATCCTTCTGATGCTGAGACCATCATCCCGCTTCTTCCGTGCCAAACAAACGACTTCTTTTGAATGCATTTTACCTCATTAAACTTAATTGTTTTGCCATTAAAATAGAACAGATAATTGATTCTAATGATGACAGCTAAGTGTACAAGCAGAAAATTTGCATACAGCAACATATACATGAACTTAGCTCTTAATAAAATAGGATTTTTTGTCATGGCCGAAAAATAGTGTCGCGCAAGTTTTCGCAAAAATCACAAAAAACTAAAATTATCAAAGCCAAACTAAAAAATATGATTACACTAGTAGTGGATTTTCACTCCTCAACTACATACTTACAATCTCAAAAGTTTTTGGCACTAGTAACCACCTTGAAGTACTTTTTTCAAAGTGTCCGGAAAATATTGTCGGTCCCCTGTATAAATATTTTCATCGCTTCTGCTCTGACGAACTTAGGTCACTGGTGCGCCCTCCACAAGAATTTAGTCGGGCAACCAGACAAGGTCCCACCCTTTTACAGTTAGATCAACTATATACATGCGACAATTCTACTCCAGCGGCTTCTTTTCTCGAGCTTCACGCCTGTGGAACTCCCTTCCATATACTTGTTTTCCTTACGGCTACAACCTCCAGGAATTTAAATGCAAAGTCAGTTCCCTTCTCTTATCCACTTATCTCAAGCCCTTTTTACATCACCCCGTGTATCTTGTTTTTTTCCTTTTTCTCTACCTTCGCAACTGTTTTCACTCCTGTGTTCACATCCTTCTCTTGCCTTTTCTCTGTCACCCCCTGTAGCTGGTTCGTCTTTGTCTTCACTCTCTTCCTGCATAAAACCTTAATTATCTTATATAGCCCTCTGTACATCAGTGGTGGTACCACCTTGCTTGGGGTGATATGATAAAAATCAAAAAAAGATTCTCGCAAGGAGATAGAAGGCATCAGGCATTAGACGCAAAATTGAAGTGATTCAAAACACGGCAGTTTTAAAGTAGACGATAACAGGGGAATCGAATCGGGTGTTACTTCCAGTCTTAGAGGCTTTGGTGCCACTAGAACAGTAGCCAATACCTCCAGATGTCTAACTTTTGCAAAGATAATAACAACCTTTATTTTCTTGTATTATTTCAAACTATTGTTCTCATCTTGGTTGATATAGCTGTTATTATAGACATAACATTTCGACCAAGTACTGTCTATAATGGATATTGGCTTGGAACAAGAAATCGGAGAACCGAGTTTGAATTCCAGCTGACGCGCAAATATTCTTGGGAAAGGTATTAATGGTTGATTATTTTGTGTGGGTGCAGTTGAGCGAGAGACTAAAGACCTTCAAAGGTGCAGCAACTCGGAAAACCCACATTGATCGTTCTGATAAGAAAGAACTAAAACTTGCCTCAGACGCAACACGGGGGTCTACATCAAGTGCCTTGAGGAGGTAGTGTTGCCCTGGATCAAGAGGGTGGCTGCTGGATGATGTTATGTCTGTCAATATATGTCTGGCATTTTGCCACAGAAGCAAGTGAACTCAGTAATGGCTGTCAGACAATTTCCGTCACCATATCTCACCTTACATGATGCCACCTAACTCCTTAGACTTCAACTACCTTGATTATTTTGTGTGGGTGCAGTTGAGCGAGAGACTAAAAACCTTCCTTGTAACAGTAAAGATGAACTGAAGGCAAGGATTCTGGCAACTAAAGCAAGGAGACTGTCCAGAAGAGTTGTAGGAGAATCAGAAGTCGTCTAGAGACCGTGATTGAAGTCAATCACGATTTCATTGAATAAATTTACCCTTTAATATTTTAAGATAATTTTGTGTAAGTTTAGTAAATATAATGAGGAAGGGGCACATAATGATGGAGGAATACTTGTAAAATATGATACTTAAAGGACAGAAAGAGGGCAAGAGGGACAGAGGAAAACAACGCATAACCTACTTAGTGAGATTGACTAAATGGATGGCGGAACAGGGCTTAGGAGAAATAAAGTTTATTAAAAGCTTCCTTCCACCTATGGGTTAAATAACAGGATATATTTGATTCTATAGCTGTGTTTGTTAACCATTCTACCACAGAAAGTAATGGCAGCCTACTGCGGGAAAACCTTCGAGACATGATCGCCTAAGCGTGTATCACGCATAGCACTTAACTGACTGACCCTCTATGTGCGTTATGGTGCAATAGATATCGGCTCGGAATGAGAATTCGGAGAGCCGAGTTCGAATTTCAGTTGAATTCGACGCGTTCACTTAATCTCAAATACACATTGGAAAAGGTATGAATCCACCTCATCTCCCTCCAGCTATGAGTTCTGTAGACTCGGTTGGCAACTAGTCTACTGCAGCTCGTCTACCGAAGAAAGAAATGGCAACTTACTGCCTCGTCAGTCATGTCTCGAATGACTGAAGGGACACATAAAAAAGAAATCCCGTAAGCTGAATATTTTGAACACAATTTTATGACTTGAACTGACATTGTTTGAACGCAATCGTATGCCTTAATATATTTTAAGGTGTACAA
Source organism: Ascarosepion bandense (assembly GCA_037127315.1). NCBI lineage: Eukaryota > Metazoa > Mollusca > Cephalopoda > Sepiida > Sepiidae > Ascarosepion > Ascarosepion bandense. Next base: position 1,967,076 of record JBBBDQ010000466.1, read on the forward strand.
TTGAGTTTAAAATATGTTTACTTAAGAGGTTGCACGCTGACTTTAAACGTAGTCGTAGAGACACAAATGATGCTGAACGCCCAGGTGAACCAAAATCGGCAGTTGTCCCAGAAAACCCACCAAAAATCCACAAACTCGTTTTGACCCATCTTAAATTGAAGTTGCGTGAGATAGCAGAAGAGTGGAACATATCAGAAGGCAGTGTATTCACAATTTTGCATGAACATTTATCAATGAGAGAGTTGTGGGTACCGCGTTTGCTTACAGTCGATCAAAAACAACAACACCTCGACGATTCAGAGCGTTTTTGGCAACTGTTTCAACGCAACAAGAAGTTTTTGCGTAAATATGTTACAATGGATGAATCCAGGATCAACTACTTCATTCCAGAGTCAAATTGACAGTCAGCTGATTGGATAGCAGCAGATGAAGGCCGTCCAAAGCGACCAAAGACGTAAACATCATCAGGCAAGGTTTTGGCCTCCGTATTTTGGGATGCACATGGTATTTTGTTAATCAATTACCTTGAGAAAGGAAGAACCATCAATAACGAATATCACATAGCATTTTTGAGAGAAAAAAATCACCAAAAACAGCCACAAATAAAGAAGAAAAAAGTGATCTTTCACGAAGACAACGCACTGTCTCACAAGTCGCTCGCAACGATAGGAAAACTACATGAATTGCACTTCGTATTGCTTCCGCATTCACCCTATTCTCCAGATCTAGCTCCCAGCGACTACTGTTTGTTTGCAGACCTCAAAAGAATGCTCTGGGGAAAGAGATTTGGCTCTATCGAAGAAGTGATATCGTAAAATGAGGGGTATTTTGAGACCAAAGACAAATCGTTCTGCAAAAAAAGTGATCAAATTGTTAGAGAAACGTAGGAATCAGTGTATCACCCCAGAAGGTTATTTGTAGGTTATTTAAAGCCAGAAAACGATTTTAGATTGTGAGAAATTTCCCTTTTGGGGATAATAATGATTTATTGATACAATTCTGACTAATTAACCCATAGCTGGGGGGGAAAGAGTTGGATAAATACCTTTCTCAAGGATGTTTGCGTTTAACTGGATTTAGCAAACCCAACTAGAATTGAACGTTCGTTTCAACGATTAACAATTCTGAGCTACTTATTACACCACCCACATATTCAGACTTACAACTTGTGTTCCCAAGCACTCAGCCATCGAGGTACTGACCAAGTTCGACGTTTTTTTAACTTCGGGGATTCTACGGGAACCGCTATTTCAAAAGAAAAAGCATTTGTGTAGTATATTGGAATAAAAGTAAGGGACTAAGCCCGTCTAACGCCGGATATCGTTTCTAGACCTAATATACCCTTAACGACCAGCGCCTCTTATCTCTTGTTCTGTAACTCTTGACATCTAGTGGCTCTTGGGTGCATGCACAGGGTGACCTGTAAAAATATTGTTTTATTTGAAAAAGATTTTGTTGCCAATATTTTCTAATTTTTTAATCTCATTTTTTTTGTTTATCTTCCTTTCCAGCCAATTGAAACAAAAATATGTCGCATAAAACTCCAAAAAGTCATCAAAAGCTGATGATCATCAACCTGGATCCAGGAATTGACGATGCTCAAGCGGTTTTGATGGCATTAGGGGATCCCAATGTGAAAATACTCGCTTTGTGCACACATCATGGAAATACTTCAATTGATAACGCAACTATAAACACCTTGAAAATGTTGACAGCTATCAACAGAACTGATGTAAGTCCTAAGTGTGATATACAAGGTACAATGGGTAAATTGTCGGCATTTTATATTTTTAATTTTGCGCATGCGCGTTATTTTTTATTTTCTGCACGGTATAGTAGGGTAAGTTGGCTGAGAAAAAGAGCACCATGACGCAATTCACTCTGACAGAAAGATGGAAACGGTATACTGTACTGCTTAGTTTTTGCGCCTGAATCCCCAATACGAACATTTCAATGTGGGGACAGTACAGACCATCAAAAATGTGGTTCTACAGAAAGATGCTGAGGATACCATGGATCGAACATGTGAGCAACGACTAGGTTTTGGAGAGGATCGAAACAAAATGGAAACTTATACTTAACTTCAGTTGAAGTTTCTATGACATGTAATGAGACAGGAGGGCTTGGAGAATCTGAAACACGCAGGGCGGATAGAGGGAAAGAGAGACTGGGGAAAACAGTGCATGACATACTTGATGGTCTTTGTAATCACCATTAGACAGTATGCGTCTAATGGTGATTACAAAGGTACAGCAACTCGGAAAAAACACATTGATCGTTCTGATAAGAAAGAACTAAAACTTGCCTCAGACTCAACACGGGGGTCTACATCAAGTGCCTTGAGGAGGTAGTGTTGCCCTGGATCAAGAGGGTGGCTGCTGGACGACGTTATGTCTGGCAATATATGTCTGGCATTTTGCCACAGAAGCAAGAGAACTCATTAATGGCTGTCAGACAATTTCCGTCACCATATCTCACCTTACATGATGCCACCTAACTCCTTAGACTTCAACTACCTTGATTATTTTGTGTGGGTGCAGTTGAGCGAGAGACTAAAAACCTTCCTTGTAACAGTAAAGATGAACTGAAGGCAAGGATTCTGGCAACTAAAGCAAGGAGACTGTCCAGAAGAGTTGTAGGAGAATCAGAAGTCGTCTAGAGACCGTGATTGAAGTCAATCACGATTTCATTGAATAAATTTACCCTTTAATATTTTAAGATAATTTTGTGTAAGTTTAGTAAATATAATGAGGAAGGGGCACATAGTGATGGAGGAATACTTGTAAAATATGATACTTATAGGACAGAAAGAGGGCAAGAGGGACAGAGGAAAACAACGCATAACCTACTTAGTGAGATTGACTAAATGGATGGCGGAACAGGGCTGAGGAGAAATAAAGTTTATTAAAAGCTACAAAAGGCAGGAAGTTGTTTAGAGCCATGATCCCTTTCGTCTTGAGGGGACACGATACATATAGAAGAAGAATACCGTTTTGAGATTATAGGTAGTCTATTGGCATTGACGATGCGGAACTTCATATACACATTGTTGATTAGAATTTTGGTATTATACTCGTTGTCGTTAATGATTCGTCACATGATTCCTGAGTCAAAACTGGGAGACCTATCGTTTTCCACATGTTGTGCATAGACAAGTTAGCAGATATAGAGAAATCTGTACAGAAGAAGAATTTAGATTACTGGCGAGAGTGGATGCCTAGACCAGTGGATGCCTAGACAGTTGAAATTGGAAAAGGCGATCGACAATTGTTCCGGTTGCAACCCCTTGTTAGACATCATATACTGTTTTAAATCATTTCACCCCAAGCAACGCAGAAATACCACTGGTGTTACAGGGGGTGAAAATGAAAAAGAATACAGAGAATAGGGATGATTAAAGAAGGGACAAAAGATGATCGGAATTCAAGAAGCCTGAAGATGGCAATTGATGTTTCATCTAAATTTTTGAAGATTGTAGTTACCAGAGAAAAAAGTAAAAGGAAAGGAATTTCACAGGTAAGAATTGTGAGAAAAGAAACTGTTGACGTAAAAATTTGTATTTAGCTATTTCAACAGTAAAAGGGTGGGACCTACATGACAATCTAGCAGCACGCTTAAATTCAAATAGTCGGGGCACCACGGAAAGGAGCCCCTCAGGGCGGTTGCCAGGAAAATATTTGTGGAAAAGACAGAGGGCAGTAAGGCCACGTCGGTGAGAAAGTGACTGAAGTTGAAATATCATTGAGATCCTTTGGATGTTGTCAAGCATTTTGAGATGTGCAGCAGGAGCACCAGACTAATTTTGAAAATATTCAATGCACGAACTAATGATAGATACAGATATTAACTCGATGACGTCTCTCAACTAGAAAACGTGAGATTAAGAAAGTGCAGTGTGTTGCTCCCGTGAGCGTCAGAGATGCTGATGGCAGACAAAAACGCTTCTGTATAGTGGTTAAACGAAAACAGTTTAGTAATGCAGGCGTTAAAATTTACAGTCCACTTCTTGCTCTAGTTAACCACTGATTGGTGGCATTTTCAACAGGGGCTGATATATTTACTTTGCCAGTTATCAGTTTTGCTACTAAGAGAGAAGTAAATTGTGTCACCTGCATAAATAAGAGTAAGAACCAGGAAAACAGCTCTCGGGAGAAACCCGCGTTCGTGAGAACAGATCTAGACGCGAGTATGTCCAGAAATTACATTTATATCACGATTTGATAGGAAAGATTGGATTAAATGAAACATACGTCTTATTGACACCGTAAGCCTGGAGCATGAGTAGTAGGACAGCATGCCAAACCCTGACGATTCCCTTTAAGCATGAGACATCACACACACACACACACACACACACACACACACACACACACACACATATATATATATATATATATATATATTAAAAAAGGATTAATTCAAAGATGTTGAATGGCCATTTCGATATGAAGATCTCCACGGGGGATAACACATCACCTCAGCAACAGAAAAATCCTTTCAGAAACTGGAGAAAAATTAGTCTACTTTTCCTTTTTATATAGATTGCAAAGAAATTAAAAAATAAAATAAAAAATATATATTTGCTCTGTAATATTTTATTACATGGAGCTCTCTTCCTGTATCATTTTTTAATATTAAAATAAAATTTTTAATATTAATTAGGATCGGGTTTTTGGAATTTACCTTCCTGCTTTTTTCCCTTGGATTGAAGTATCTGAATTAATATATATATATATATATATATATATATATATATATATATATATATATATATATATATACCTCCTGTTTTTCAAGACCTCACCAGACCAAATGAAATAACTTTCTTTTTGCAAATATCATTATAAGCAATTTGTGTATCATTTACAACCAATGATTTATCAATGAGACAAAAATTATGCTGTATAGAAATATATATATATGTGTGTGTGTGTGTGTGTGTGTGTGTGTTTTGTATGCCCCAAATATATGAAGTCTTACGACCACATCACGTTGAAAAAAACGTTTCCCGTAAGAAGATCGAAGTTAAGAAACTAGATGGGCAATCGCTTGAGGACATCAGTTAGTGTAAGCCCGAATGCATGGGTGGTGTAATTGATAACGGTTCGGAATTGGAATTCGGAGAGCCGAGTTCCAATTCCAGACGGATTCGTCATATACAGTTATGCATAAATGCCCTTGGGGATAGGTATGAATCCACCTCTTCTCCCTAGAGCTAAGGGTTGATTAGTATGACTCACATCAGGAAATTCATTATTGTCTCCAAAAATTCTTACAATCTAAAAAAATATGTTCTGGCTTTAAATAACCTACAAAAGGTTGATAAATTGTAAAAATAAATCAGTTCCTTGTGTTTATCGTTATTTTTGTCGATTTGCCTGATTGTCTCTCATCCACTCTCTCTTTGAATTATCTTTTATTCTCGGTTATTGCTCATTATTTTTGTACTGTTTAATTCAGATCCCGCTCTTCCGAGGTTGTGAACGTGCCCTCATAATCCACCCGGAGCAAGGGGACGACTTCTTCGGTACAGATGGTTTTGGCGACTACGAAGGAATTCCTCGTCCAAATGAAAAACTGGTTCAGTCAGAGCATGCTGTTTTAGCTATGATCAGATTAGTAAATGAACACCCAGGTAGGTAAATATTAATAGCATTAATCAGAGAATGCTGAGGGGTATAATACACCCTGGTTAGTATCTATCTATCTATCTATCTATCTATCTATCTATCTATCTATCTATCTATCTATCTATCGTTTCTGCAATCATTATATATGTGTGTGAATTATTGATGATCAAGGTATATCAGATGATAAAAATTCAACTTAGAATATGACGTCAACGCGTGAAATCATAAAAAAAAGAAGCTATCGAAATAAGATATTATTTCCTTGGAAATGGCCCAAGCTTTAAAAGTACTTGGAGAAACAATGTTGAGAAATATATCTGTAAACGTTAGACGTCTTTAAAAATAATTGCAAGTAATGCTTACTCAGGAAATTTCTAAGAAAAAACATTTCTACGGTCTTCAATAAAATATATAGCGTTATAAAAATACACATTATATATATATATATAGCTTTAAAAAGAACAGACGTCATATTACTCAAACCCGAGGAACCTTTCGGCCAAGTCTTATCAAGGGTTCTCGTTGGCTTTAATTTTAAGGGAATTAAGGAAAAGGACAAGGCAAAATAAATTAAATTACTTATAATGCTGGGAGACGATGGAACTCGTTTAAAAATAAATTTATTGAAAAAAAAACAACACATGAAATGTAAGGGGGGTGTACACATACAATTCCACAAGAGTGTTTAAAAGTGAAAAAATGTTACACTCACAGACTCACCAGCAATTGTAAGGAGCGTAAAAACCGCTCTTTCTGTCTGCACACGCTCGGCTGTTTCGCTCTATCACAGTTCATCATTACAGTTAGACATCCGATTGCTTTTTACCCAGGATTGAAACCCGACCGAATTGGCGTCAGTCGGAGATTCTACCTCTCTCTCTCTCTCTCTCTCTCT
>JBBBDQ010000467.1:0-45000 GCA_037127315.1 Ascarosepion bandense
TATCTATCTATCTATCTATCTATCTATCTATCTATCTATTATGGCGTTAAAGGCAAGAAATATTTTACTATTGACCATGATTAATTTTAAAACAAAAAAAAAAAAAAAAAACAGACTGTCGACCGGTTTCGTTCTCTCTTTTCAGAACTGTAAATGGGGAAGCAAATTATGATAAGAAAGTCTGGCGTGGATGACAGGATAGAGAAAAATAAAAGTTATTACATCTAAAGATGCTGGAGACACAGCAAAGCAAGTTTAAGCAAACAGTCTCTTTGTTTACAAATAGAGGGCCACCTGGACCTGATAAACAGCGTTTCCAACACTTTCAGATGGAACAACGAGTGTGCTTTGGCCAAAACAGAAAACCAGTTATCATTAAAATCAGCAGCACAACTCGAATTATTTCTCAAGTGATCCGCAATGGAAGACCCGTATGTATTTCGAATGGTATCACCAGACGAAAATTTTTTTATCGAGTATTTTAGCAGGCACATGCTGTTTAATCCTAACATCCAAACATTGCGTAGTTCTACATATCTAGTCGAGTTCATAGCTACATTTAAAATAATAAATAACAGAATTAATATGGTAGGGGGTAGAACGTCATTACGCATAGATGGAAGGACAGACTTGGATTGAGAAACAACACGAGCATTAGCTGCATAATAACAGTAAACTGAATGAAATCCGCTTATCGAAGGACTCACTAACCCTATCCAACCACAGCACACGGAGATAGACCGGACATTTACTAACCGTTGCTGGTTTAATTTTATTAAACCTAGCAATCTTATCCCGAATAACCGATTGAAAAATGTACAACGGATAACCATTGCTCACAAAGATACTAATTAAACAACTAATTTCCTCTTTTAAGGTGTCATCTGAACAAATCATTAGAGCCCTATGGGTCAAAGTCCTAATCAGATTAGTCTTTTTTTGTTTAGAAGAAAAAAAAATCCCATCGAGTATAGAAACCCGTAAAAGTAGACTTCCTATAAACTGAAGTAATAAAAGAGGAAGGTGTTCTATGAACCAGAACATCTAAGAAGGGCAATGAAACATTGACCTCGTTCAGTCAGTCAGTTAAGTGCCATACGTGATACACGCTTGGGCGATCATGTCTCGAAAGAGACATGACTGACTGGGTAGAAGATTATCCTGCAGTAGGTTGCCATTTGCTTTCTGCGGTAGACTGGTTGCCTGCCAAGGCTATAGAACCCAATCTGTCCTGTTATTTAACCCATAACTGGAAGAAATAGACGGATTAATACCTTTCCCAAGGGTATTTGCGCGCAAGTGAATGCAATGAATTTGGCTGGAATTCGAACTCGGCTCCCTGATTTCTCGTTCCGAGCCTATATCCAGTGCACCACAACGCACATCCTGCTCCACAACGCACATCCTCCTCATCTACTGACCTCCTTATCTACCCTAAATTTAAGGGCTGGATGAACACCATTGAGTAGGGAGAAAAATTGGTCAATTTCCGATTCATCGTTAAACACACAAAATGTGTCATCCACATAACGGCAGTAAACCGTGTGCCGGGAAGAACCTAAAAGAAGGCTCTCCTCATAAAAACCAACAAAAATGTATATATATATATATATATATATATATATATATATATATGTGTGTGTGTGTGTGTGTGTGTGTGTGTGTGTGTGTGTGTTTGCCTGCGTGTGTATAATTTGACATTCATAGTCTGTCGGTGGAATATAATATAAGCATGCATCCTTCAGCCTTCAGGCTAATTAGGTGAATTATTTTGCTTGCCTTTCAGCGCTTTTAGCGGCCATCTTTTTTGGAGCGTTTAAGAACATGGCTTTCGAGAGATGACAAAAAACACTTGAAAATATATAAGCAAAACAAAAAATAATTGAAATAAAACATGAACGAAGAAAGAAAGAAAACAAAAACCATTTTATCGCCTAACAAAGAATGTCTAGCCGATTGTTGTCAGATAAACACCATATTTTTTTGGTTCAATATATGTATTTATTTTTATTTTACCGTGTTTCTTTAACCTTCTTTATATTGATATACATAAAGCAAGGTATGCACAAACATAGACATACATATACATATGTATTTCTACATGTATACATATAAATATTATTTATCTATTTGTCTTTATTTATAAGTCACGTGTTTTTTGCAATGTCACTGTTTTATATTTTTCTATAGATGTTTTCTGATAATGTCGAACAAATACGTTTTTATTGATTTGAAAAGATGAAAGAAAGTAGTTCTATACAAGCATATGCAAATTCACACAAAAATACATATAATTTGTTCATATATATAATGGCTGGCAACTCGTTTCCGTACACACCCGTCTGTCGAGGCGGTTAGCAGAAACCTATTGCAAACATCCGTTCAACATACAATATCTAACCGTGTTTTATACCTAAACTATGCTGAGTAAACCTAAGTTACAGTTTTAAGAAGTGAACGCATAATCTGCTCTGACAATCTTTCTTTTTTGTTAAATAAGGACAGCACGCTCACACCCTGGGTCACAATGACTAGTACCTTTGTGCTAGCATGACCATTGATGGCTTTCGAACCGTTCCGTCTGTCCAATTTTAACCAGTGGTCAGATTTTCAGCCACTTTCCAAAAGTTGTGTGCTTCAGGAACGCCTCCTCAGGCTGATGCATTAAGAAGTGGACAATGGTGAGATTGAAATCGGGTCTCACGGTAAACGTTCAAAGCACTTGGCCCCTCGCCCCTATTTTTTTTTATAATCGTGTCGCCCCAAGCAAGGCATTTTACTGCCATTGTTGTGCAGGGGCTTACATAGGAGGAATATGATGAGGAGTGAGAGGTTGTAGGGGGTGTCATGAAGAAAGTAGGAGAAGGAAGAGAATACTGATGAGAGTGGGGTGGATGTAGAAAAGCATGAGAGAGAGGATGTAAGTTAGTGAGACAGGAGATGACTATTGACTTTACATTTAAATTCTTGGTGATTGTAACTGTCGGGAATGTAAGTATGCGGAAGAGAATTCCGCAGGCGGGAAGTACGAGAAAAGAAGCTGTGGAGTAGAATTTGCGTTTACAATTTATTGGTTTCACAGTAAAAGGGTGGGACATATTTGCTAATGTTGTGGCTCGAGGAAATTCATATGTAGGGGGTATCAGTGAGCTAAGTTCATCGGAGCAGAAGCCGTGAAAGTATTTGTAGAAGAGACACACGAAAGCCACACTGCGTCGGTGAGAAAGCGACTGTATCCTAGCTGCCAAGTCGGGATCGATCAGATTACAGATTCTCCGTTGGATTCGGTCGAGGACACCTAAGTGGATAGCAGGAGCACCCGACCAGATATGGCAGCAATACTCAATCCACAGATGGTAGACTTGTATATGTGCAGGATTGTTTCGGACAGGAAAATCTTCCTGGCCCTACACAGAGAACCATATATACAAAGGTAAGTAAAAAATTAGTTGCACTTTTATCATATCTTTATGACTCTTAACTTGAACAGGTTGATAATGATTTTTCCACAAAAGTTAACGGGAAAAAGATGACAGAGTGGGACTTACAGATAACATATACAGGAAATGTGGGTGATTCGCCTCTGTGCACGCAACATAGTGTCCTTTAGCATTAAATGCCTGAACTGGTGGAGAAAAAGAATTTTTTGGCATGGGTCGTGGTAGAGTAGCGATAATCTAACAACGTTATGTATATGAGAATGTAGCTATAGAGTGGAAAATAAGATTTCCGCAGAAAAACTGGGCAAACGATTTTGAACTTTTTCAAGGGTTGAAATTGAGGAACTACGCCGTTGCACCCTAGACAAAAAAAACAAAAAAAACTCGATTTTTGAGTTTTTCTTGCAAAAATAATATTAAAAATTCTTCGTTGCATTGTCATAGAGTTCTAGTTTGCAGACATGCCTTAAAGTTTTGTCAGTATGATTTAGAAGAGCAGTTAAGTGAAACTTGGAAAATCCGATTTGATGGTTGTCAAGTCTTATAAACGATTTGTGAATTGAAAAAGTCCCAGACAGACACAAGCAAGGACGCCTAGAGTAGAAACGATGGAGAGAACATTAACAAGCAGCAAGTCGAGGCAAAATCGCTCGGCGTCTAATTTATCAATAAAAGGTGATAAAAATAGGCAGGGAACACGGTGCAAATAATCTTGTTGCATGAAGGAAAATTGATAATGAAATGGGCCGAAACAATAATGTTTTTTTATTCATGCGACGACTATTGTTTTCCTAATTTAACACAGATAATGAAATTTGTGTGCCTGCTTAGTAGTTTGAAATGGTTCTTTTGTTTTAAACGATCTTCACATACGAAGACACGATGTAGATACATCGATAGTTTCGAAGCCAAATAATCTAGAAAGCGTTTATTTTGCGAAACAAGTAGGTACTTAACATAGTCTTGTCTTTTGTCAATGCACATAATTCGTAAGTGAACACACACACACACACACACACACACACACACACACACACACACAATTAGCTCTATTAGTCCTGGATAATACGATAAATTACACCCGGTATGAAGGCCTCTGATCGGGAGATTGGAGATTTTGAGGAGCTTCGAACCATCTCTTAATGGTTGTTGTTCCCAGGTCCTCCACCCTAATCTGGAGTTTTAAATACAATAGAACTAAATTATTATTAGTTAAACAAAGCTGTATTAGTCCTGGGTAATACGATAAATTACCCGGGACTAAATACGGTACCAAGGCCTCTGATCGGGAGATTGGATAGTTTGAAGAGCTTCGATACACCTCTTAATTGCTGTTGTTTCCAGGTTCAACCTGACACGGAGTGATAGCATCTGTTAGGATCCCAGCTATAAAAAATAGGGACCCCCAAACGTTATGAAAGTATATTAAAGGTATTTATTTCGTATTGTAACCTTAAAGAGTTACTGCGTGAGTAATCACCAAAACGGAGGTTGGGAATAATAATATATCAACAAATACAAGACTCGCACGTTGTGTGAAGTAGATACACTGCTAGTGAACTGCTCGTCAGTATAATAACTCTTCACTACTCTACTACAATAGTATCCACGTTTTTAAGAGGATAGGAACATTCAATTGCTGTATACAGGTAGTTATACAAAACTATCTATCTCAGTTCCCTCATTCTATCTAATCTAATTCTAATCTAATTCTAATCTCATCTAATTCTAAATCTAATCTAATTCTAATCTAAATCTAATCTAATCTAATCTAATCTAATTCTAATCTAAATCTAATCTAATCTAATTCTAAATCTAATCTAAATCTAATCTAATCTAATCTAAATCTAATCTAATCTAATTCTAATCTAAATCTAATCCAAACTAAATCTACTCTAAATCTAATCTAATCTAATTCTAATCTAAATCTAATTTAATCTAATTCTAATCTAAACTGATCTAATCTAATTCTAATCTAACTCAATTTTTTTTTGTACAACATACAAAAAATGTGGCCCAAGGCTAAAAATGGGGATTAGGAAATGCGGGTCTTTATCTATCTTAAATTCACTTAGCTAGCCTCATTCGCTAACCCAAGCAGACTATACAATATCCCATGCACCAAAACTTATTCTTACTTACCATTCTTTTTACAAACAACATAATGCCTCAAAGACTATGAAACTCTAATAAGACCCATATGTACAATTTGTCTGTCGGGAGTAGGGAAAAACAAATTTAAAATTGAAAACCCCGATGAATATTTATACAGTTGATAATATTATTTACAAAAACTAAACAAAAATGTTGTTAGTAATAAGCTCCCTCACAATCCTCTATCGTGAGAGAAACATCAGTTATCTGGGCGAAATTTTAGCAGGGTGTGTAAAAATCAAAGTTATTCCTTCAACCATACACATAATCACGCACTCATCCAAACATAACTTCTTCTATGTGCCTTGTCTTTTCAGGAGGTAGGCGATCATGGTCTTCCAAGTCTCCCTATTCCTGGTGGCTCTGATCACACTTTCTCCTGTTACACCACGAAATCCCCGTTCTGTCATCCACCTGCTCACGCACTTCAAATAGATATATATCCGCTGCTTTATTCTGTCTCTGTTCTCCTCTATCTGGCCTGTTAGTATCAAGTTCTCCAAGCCCTATTTCCTTATTGTATGTCCCAGGAACTTTAGTTGTTTCTTCCTTATGCTCAATATTAATTTTTTGTTTTCATTCTTTCTAAAACCTCATCATTGCACACACACACACACACACACACACACACACACACACACACACACACACACACAAGAAAATTGTCCCGCATCTACCAGGGAACTAATATTTCTAGTCACCCAACAGGGAAGGGTGTGGGGAATTAGACTAATGAAAGTGGGGACAAAAATAAAAGTGCGGACAAAATAAAAGTGGGGCTAATGACCATACATACCCTAGCTGAGTTTAAACATGTCTAAACAAAAAGAAAAACAAACCTACTTTCGAGTAGGGTTGACGATGTTTAATACAGGAACCATAATCTTCTAATGCCTCACCAGCATCAAAATGCCACTCCAAGTCAGTTCCTTTCACTCGAAAGATGTGCGTAAGACTTACTCACCTTTTGTCAATTTCTGATGGAAGAAGTCGTCGCCTTTCCGTTCTTATCTTGACATTAAGCTGATGCTTAAAGAACAAGACCAGTTGGTAAGAGGAAAACTTCTCGTCCCCATAGAATTTCTTCTGTTGCGTTGTCCATATCACAACTCGCATAAAACCAAGTAAGCATACGAACACATAGTTCTCATCCCTAGTAAATAACAGCTGCACATTGCTACAAACAGAAGCTACCTCAACGACAAAGAACTTTCCGCGCAGCAGGCAAATCACTTGCACAACGAGATTACGACTTTGCAGTAGATGTGAGACAGAGTCTCGACCACAGACTCACCGCAGCGGACGTAGTTTGGCGAATTACCCAAATCCGCAGAAGAAAGCTTCTTGCAGACCCAGAGAGCCTTTCGTATCACTGGCCAGGTGAATGATGCCTCGTTATTAATGAGGCATTTCATCACGGTCACTTAAGGTTATATAGAGTGAGCATCCTGCTTCGTCAGACCGAGCTCGTCGATCAGATCATCTTGAACGGACCCACTCACTTGTACCCGATATAATGCTGGATGTTGGAGAGGCCATCCGTCGCCCGTAAGAGGCACTTGAGTGCTAACCGGCATTCATGATAGAAGGAGTACTCGCTTTCTCCTCGCACCAGTGCACACTTCTTAGGGACGGGGAGTTGATGTGAGCGTCTTCCTTCCAGAATTCGCCATTTTGACCTGCTTGAGAACACATTCAGTCTAGGAAGGCGATACGAAGCGTATGTTGACGAATCTCAACGCTAGGCATACCCAGACCATCTTCAGAAGGGTGAAGGTAACAGATCCCCTGACACAACATGGGAACCTTAGATCCTCACGATTTTCATTTACAATTATTCACTTGGCAATAAATACTAAAAAATAGCATGAAATACATAATTTTTTTTAACTCAGGGGTTGCCTAATAATTATGTCCGTTAGTGTAGGTATACAACATTTAGTAAAAGTATTAAAAAATTACCAAGAATAAATATTTATTGTAAACTTACCAACAATACATTTTTAATGCAAAATTATCAACAATACATCTTATAGCAAAATGACCAACAATACATTTTATCCGTAGTTAAAGCTATAAAACTGTGTTCAAAATATTTAAATTACAGCACTATGGAAGTTGATATGCGACCAAACAAAATCAACCAACCAAAAATACAAGAACTTTTTCAGTACATGAATCCATAAAATATCCTACAATTTCTGAAAGAAATCAAGGTATTTCAAAATATAAATCCGAGAAAATCACAAAAATAAAACACATATCACCGCTTCTAGTAATTATGATCACACAGTCATATATATGCACAAAAGCTGAGTATCATCTACCATGTATTTAATTGTGAAAGCAGAATAACATATACCTTTATTAGTTCAAAGCTGTCTAGAAAATTAAATTTTGGCAGTAAATGCTCCATAAAGAGTTGGTATGCCGTTAAACAAAGCAATCAATAATTTACTCCTGTCTTAGAGAAATGTTTTGCCTTTCATGAGCATAGCCGATACTAACCTTCGACATTGCAACTCAATGCCCCCTCTTGGTCTCATGTTTTTTCATGACATGAAGTGGAACAATTGTATTGAATCAATTGCTACCTCTGCTGCTAGAAAAGTTTCACTGTGTAATTATTCTCGCAGGAAATCGTCTTTCACGTGCATAACTCTACTATTCGTCCATGTAGTGAATATTGCTGCTATATCCGGTCTGGCACTTTTGCTGCATATCACGAGATTCCTAACAAAATCCCAAAAAGAGGCCATAATGTTATTGGTCCAGACCTGGCCTCTAGAATCCAGTCACTTTTTCATCACTGTGACCCGACTTCCTTTTTCTATAAATATTTTTATGAGAATTGTCCCAAATAGTTCTAATTCTTTTAAGCTGAAATACTTAGATGCATCCGTAACTTCTATTCGAATAGCATATTTTCACGCACTTCTCACCTGTGGGACTCTTTCCCAGTTTCTTGCTACCCCCTCGCCTACGTTCACAAAAATTTAAATGCAGCATCAATAGCCACTTTTCAGAAAGCACTTATTTTATTGTCCTTTATTCACATACCATTTTACTCCTATTAACCCCTTACGTCATAGTAGAATTATCGCCTTTCTTGGTATGAAATGAAGAGCAAAAATATAAGATTTTGGAAGGGTATTTGAGGAGCGGAGAATACATTCTGAAAAATCATTGACAAGCTACTTTTGAAATCTTTACTGTATTTCACATGAATGCAAAGAAAATCTAACTTTTGCATTTAACATTTGAAGACATTTTTCATATAATTATATATATTGGTACAAAAGTACATATTTTCCTGAAAATTTGTTTTAAAAAATAGATTTGGCGGACCTGAATCAGACTACCACCACGTTTAATTTTGTGGTTTTTAATTTTTTTTTTTACTTTTTTCAGCGCAGTTTTATCGATTATCCCCTTAACTTTACGACTGACAAAATCAAATTTGAAAAATTTCAATATATAAACATTTTTGGGAGGTGAGTGGTCAATTTCTCATACAACGTTATAGTAAATCGAGCCTCTGTTTTGAAACCAGTCGCCGGTACGACATTACCGCCATCTGTAAATTTGTTCATTATCAAATTTTTTGGACTTTTTTTTCAGTGCAATATTATCTTTTACACCCGAAACTTTACGAATAACAAAAAAAAATTTGCAAAAATTTTAATATTTAAACAATGTTTTCGGGGGAACCAATATCTCATACAACCTTATAGTGGCCTAAAAATGGAGAATCGATTTACTATAACGTTGTATAAGAAACTGACCCCCTCACCAAATTTGTTTAAATATTGTAATTTTTCAAAAATATTTTGGATAATTGGATAGTTTAAGTAACAATCAATAGAACTGCGCTGAAAAAGTAAAAAAAAAAAAAAACACAAAAAAAACCCCAACGAAATTAACATAAACAAAGCGACCCAAACGCAAATGGATTGAAAATGAGGGATCGATTTACTTTAACGTTGTATGGGCAACTGATCCCTCTCCAAATTTGTTTAAATATTGTAATATTTCAAATTTCTTTTTGATAATCGGATAGTTTAAGTAACAATTGATAGGACTGCGCTGAAAAAAGTTAAAAAAAATGAAAAACAACGAAATTAAAGATGGTGGTAGTCTGCTTCAGGTCATCTAAATGTTTTATGAATTTCAACTGACATCAGTACGGGCTGCTCGGTCAATGAATGCCAAATATTTCCTTATAAGGAAACGGCTAATGTACAAAGTATAGATTTCCCATGTCTCTTCAATTTAAGCAACTTCTTTTTTCTCAGTTGCATGGTAACCTCCCGTAATGGTAGTTAACACTTCAGTTTGAAAAGCTAATGAAAAATTTAGGGTTTTCCAAATAAGTTTTTAGGTTTTAACCAAACGCGTGACGATCAACGAGCGGACACTGAATTATCGCCTGTCGCGCAGAACAGGGAGATGTTCACCCAGGGAGATCCCACATCTTGAGTGCCTATTGAGATCTAAGCTCCACCAAGACGTCAAGTAGAACTCGCACATACACCCTATCGCTAAAGATACTAGAAAAATTGTCGGCTCCCTATACCGCTCCAGTAAGTATCTGACTTCTGTCATCTACTTTTTACAAGATCCAGATCATGTTGAAAATGGAGTACTGCTACCATATATGAACAGGAACAACTCAGTTTTCTCTTTCCAGTCTCAATACAGTTAAAAATTCTCGACCTTGTGGATAATTAATTATTTCTCACCTCACATCTTGTTTCCCACAGACGAAATGTTCCAAGCCTGTCGTTGCTCTATCGCTACTTCCATTGTTCCACCAATTCATGGCTAAAACCCACCATGCCACGTAAATTTCAACGAATTACCTTCATCCTCTTAGTGTAACATCCTTTTATGGGTAAAATCTTATTCAAACTTTTCCAACTCAAAGTTAGAACAGATATATTTTATACATCTACTGTAGTAATTTATGTGTTTTGATTTGAATTATTCAACCATTTACTCCTCTGAAGATTTTCCTGAGATAGCGGTATATTTTGGACAAAAGGAAAACGATGAATCCCATCAGATGAAAAATGATTCTAAATATGCTTGCTGACATATATCTGTTGTTTCGTGTTACAAGTTGTAACAAAAAAAAAAAAAAAAGAAAAAAGAAAAGGATTTACCAAAACACAGTGCTAAATCACAAACGAATATTTAATTTACAAAAAACACAAAATAAAATATATACAAAAATACGATTTTTGCTTCCAAAACAGAAAATTTGAGTTTACTTCTGGCAGGGAGAGGTAAAATGTGGGTAGAGTATTTTTAACACGTTAGACTAGCGAGTAATAGTGCTATTTTTGGAAATCCTAAAATGTGTATATAAAGAATAATTTTTAGTTTGGTCAATGAAAGAGTTAAAAATTGTATATACCAGATTTTTTCCATGAGGTTCTCTTTTAGTTTTTTGTTGGTCGGCAATTTTTCATAAAGATTCTTTCGGTTGGATATACTAATCCGTGAATCAGGCCGGAGTTGATAAAGTCAGCAATTCCCTTTGTACAACTGACTACTCTTTCCGCAAAACCTATTTTTATAGGGGCTAGTACCTAATTAGCATATTTCTCGAATCATCTGGAATTATCTAGATCTTTCTTGAATATTCTGGAATGATCTAGAATCTTCTAAAAGTTCTATTTCTAATTTTTCCATTTAACCACTACTTCATGAATGAAAACTTTTTTTTGCATTAACAAGTAGGACTCAGTGGAATCCCTTACAATACAGTTTAACCTTTTTGTAGATTTTATTCATATATTTTTATATATAAGGGCATCCTCGTAACACTGTAAAGAACTAAGCATCTCAACACAGGGTCAACGGATTATCTCTTTGTTCAACGAAGGCTGAATTCTTGCTCTGCCAATCACGCAGAAAAGAAAGCAATTATGTATCAAATAACACGTCGGTACGGAGACATAAAACTAGAAAAGATCACCTGGAAAGAAATGAAAAGGAGCAAAGAAGCAAAACGTAAGAAAAATGCGGAAAAGAGAATTAGACTTCATTTCTTTAATCAAGTGTCTATTAGAAAATGATTCTTCCCATGGAATAAAAGGAAGAAGTACTTTATCGTTAAAACCTTTTTTTAATATATTTTTTCAGTATAACCCTGATATAAGAGAGTTGTAGGGACCGGATAAAAGTTCTCTTATATCCATGTTTCTCTTATATCCGTGTTTCGTCTATTTTATATACATTAGCACAGGCTCTAATTTGGGATCAGAGAACATCTGTCTTATAACAGCGTTTATCTTATATCAGGGTTTCTCTTATATACGGGTCTTATATCCTGGTTATAACCGTTTCGTTTTGACTTTTTCGGAACTGCTAAATTTAAGGATACTCAAAAATCGATTATTATTTGCCTTTTTACACCAGCAACATTTGTTTGGGAACAAAGTAACAGCAAGTATTCAAAATATTCCAGTGCTATCCTGAGTGATATCATGTACTGGTCATCATTACTGTTCTTAGTTAATCATGCATTTCAATTACAAGATTCGATATTGAGGATGGGTCGAACAAGACTAAGTAACAGCAAGTTTCTTATGCAGTGCAGTGCAATGGATATCGGTAAAGGAAATGAAATCGATGAGCCGGGTTTGATTTCCGTGCCAATCACGGTCATAAAAATGAACATGAAAAAGGCGTAAACCAATCTGTTCTCCCCATAAGTATGGATTAAATATCAGGACAGAAAAGGACTCTCTAACCTTGAACGGAAAATAGTTTAAAAGAAGAAAAAACTGTAAATACCAAACTGGGGAAAAGGCAAAGAAAAGACCCTCAACTGAATTTTTCACTGGTAATAAAGAAAATAATTCAGTAGAGAGTCATGATCACCTACGTCATGAACAAACAAAGCATTTAATATAGTGTACAGCAGCATTTTTCTGAGTAAATATGACACTCAATATACTCATCATGACAACCAGTCTGATAAGTGTATACCAGGCACATGCATCACAGCCAAATGCGAAAGAAATAATGATAGACTTTAATAAAGGCAACGCATAACCTTGAAGACGGGACACGGTTTAAAATGCGTTCAGTTCCAGTAACCGATTCCGCTTAGACGGTCTATGATTTAAAGGTGTTCAGGATGTGACTACAAAGTTACTTTAGCTACCTCTTCCTTTAACATGAAAAAACACCAACCCCATTGGCATCCGGCTATGATGTACCTTCATGTTTCCCACGGGCAAAGATGCACAGCAGATCAGCACACCAGGAAACTACTATTCTGGTTATGGTCAGGTAACTATCATGCAAATCTGTGGAACGCGTCCAAAGAGTTATGCGCTTTCCTGGGCACAGTCCTGAGCGTGGATTTTATGAGAGATCGACAATTGCCTATGCAGCACATATTCCCTGTCCACGCCATCAATGTTGCCCAAGAGAAAGGCAGCGACCAATACAGCTTAGCGCTAGTGTAGTCTCAGGAGTTACCAGAAACTGAACATGGCATTAGACTTTCCTAGGGTCTCCACCTCCAGATTTGAATTTTGAGTTGTCCTTGTCCTACTCCGGTTTTCCTGCTATTCATCCATAGCTCCAGAGTATGGTGAGTCGGATTTATTCCTTTCTCAAGTGTATTGAGTGTAATGAACTCAACTAGAATTCTAACTCGACTCTCTGATTCCTCAGTCTTCTGTTTTTTCACATATAAAATTTAAAACCAGTGGTACTGAACGAAATATTTACTGTTTTTTTTCACCCGAGGCATTGAGAGGGGGAACCTGAGGGCAGAAGAAATACACTTCAATTATTCTTTCTGATGATCCTTTCAGTGGGATTCCAGAGAACTTGGGGACGCCTATTTTCTTTTCCAAGCGACAGCCGATGACCACGGCATATATGTGTCGCCCTCGGACTGTGTTACCTATATCTAAATAATGAAAAAACTTGCGGTGAACATATGTCAGGAAACTAATAATTAAATAAGTATTAAAATAATTAAATTGATATTTAAATTTTTATTAATTAAATGTATATTTTAAAATGAAACTGTAGTATAATATTAAGAATTGTATTAGAATGTAATAATAATATAATATATTTTATAAAAATAATAAAATGAATTTTAAAATTTTTAATAAATAAATAGATATTAAAACTTTTCTTTTCAAATTAAGAGTTTTAGGAAAAATTAGAAAAAATGCATTCTGAATCGAAATAAAAATAGTAGAATTACACTGAAAGGCCCCTTTAAGTTAGATAAAAAATATCAAATCTTTTCTTTCATTTTTTTCCTTTTTTGTTTTTTGTTTTAGAAAATGTTAAAATACAGAGAAAACTAAAAGAATAATTTTGTAACCATAATGGATACAACAACAGAAATGAAGTCTAGACAGGGGTTTTGATCGACTGACACTTTTGCTGTTACGATTGAAAGAAAAAATCATGTATTCCACAAAAATATAAACATTTTTAAAATTTAAAGTGGATTTCTATTCTGGTTAGTTAAATTAAACACACATTTAAATTTTTCTCTTTCCACATCCATAAATAACAAACGTATTGTTTCTTATATTCAAATAAAATTATTTTCACCACAAAGATCTAACATTGCCTGATGACGGGGTAAAACTCTTAAAACCGAGAAATTTCCGTGTTGCAATGTAAAATATATTAATTTTCATTAAAAAACAAATTTAATTATGTTATGCTCATTGTTGAATTCAACACTTTTATGAAAAAAAGTAAATGCCAGAGAACTCTGAATTGTAAAACTGTTGTTTCTCTTCACCTTGATTTATATATATATATATATATATATATATATATATATATATACCAGCATGCAGTGTAGAAGAATCCAAAGGAGTATCCTGTGCATACAGTGGTAGGATAACTCTCTAAGAGAGCTCTAAATATATATTTATATAAATACATATAGAGCAAATATAAGAAAAAATTCAGGCGAACCATCATCAGCTTCCGTCTTTATTGCACAAAGGATTTTACACAGAATTTCGTGTAAAATCCTTTGTACAATTAAAACGGAAGCTGATGATGGTCCATACTTCCGATTTACCATGAAATAACCTGTCTGCCTTAATTTTTCTTATATATATATATATATATATATATATATATGTGTGTGTGTGTGTGTGTGTGTGTGTGTGTGTGTGTGTGTATAAAAACGATTACACAATATATTATATATAACATATATATTATAATTTATAATAATAATTATTATAATATATAATAATAATATATTAATATAAATATGTAATACATAATAATATATAGTACATATGATATAATAACATATATATTAATATATAATAATGAGTTTTATATATACATTTATTTATAACTTCTCATTTAAGGTAATTATTTTGCTGAGAGCCATATGAAGTTTAGACTCATTATGTTGTCATATATTATCGTAGGTTTAATACATTTTCTATAGACGTGATTAAATAGCATTTCAGCTACACGTGTAATTAGGCTTGGTACAAATTTAGTGATTATTATTTTTGTCGTAAGCTTCTCGCAGCTCCTCACCTTTACATATCATTTTTCACTTCCCGTGTCGCTTCCCTGCTTTTTTTTTTTTTTATGGAAAGTACTTTTATATACCGTAAAATGACGCCGATTACCTTTTGCTTTGTGAGTGTTCATTGCTAATTAAGCTGTCACGAAGGAGACGTACTTTTTGAGAAGCTCGTATACAGGTAAATGGAAGACGCGATTTAAATTCTATAACAATTTGATATTTATTTTTTTTTTATATTAATTCCTATGCAAAGTGTCGGAGATAATTTTATATCTCTAATCATCTTCGAATTTGAATATGCAGGCTTGACAACTTGATCACGAAGAGACTCAGCGGAATTTGTATATTTTCAGGAGACAGTAACTTAGTTGAAAGGCTTTAGTAACCGTAACGTATTTATATCAATTTAAATCTTTCTAGACAGAATTTATTTCTGAAATTTATCACTATTATAGATGAAACTTAGAATACGCCGACTGCAGATGGCAAAACTACCTACAGTATAAAATGCTTCTGAACTCAAGTTTAAATGCCTATAGCTTACCTATAGTTAGTCAGTTAGTTAAGTGCCGTACATGATACACTTTTGGGTAATCATTTCTTGAAAGAAACATGATTTAATGGGCAAAAAATTTTCCCGCAGTAGGTTGCCATTACTTTCTACGGTAAAATGGTTTCGCAAGCAAGGCTATAGAACCTAATTTGTCCTGCTATTTAAGAGAAGAGATGGATTAATAGGTTTCCCAAGGGTATTTGCGCGTAAACTGGAATTCGAACTCGGCTCTCCGATATCTACTGCACCACAACGCCCAACTGACTGACTTACCTATAGACCAAAGTATAAACACTTAGCTATAGAATCAAATATAAACATGACTACTATTTACCTATAGCCTTAAGTATAAGTACCGCCTATATTTTTATATAGAACCTCGAGTATAAACACAGGCAATGTTTTCCTATGGATTCAAGTATAAACATGACTAATAGATACGGTAAATGTTGTGTTATAATGTCAAGTATAAACTCAACCAGTATTTAGCTATAGTTCCATGTATGAAAACAATCAATATTCACCTATCAAATGAAGTATAATAAATAACTTATTTTAATATTAAATGTGTCAATAACGGTTGGTATGTCGTAAAATCTCTCAATTAAATCTATAAAGTATATATTCAGTAATAATATAGCTTTGGAAAGTTTCCATGGAAACAGAATGCAATAAAATTTGCCAAAAACTACAAAATATAAGTAAGAAAAAAATAGTCCGTTTTCTATTATTATTAAACTCTTTGGACTAAATTTATAAATTTCAACCCAGTCGAGAATGACCTGCAGAGTTTCCTAGTATTCAGAAGTTTATATCTGATCATCGTCTACTCTTTCCGAAATTGAATTTTTATACTTTTTAATTTTAACCGTTGCTCGTGTCAGAAATACGCGAATATTGAGCTGAGTATGTGCATGATGGTCCAGTGGATATCGGCTCGGAACAAGAAATCGGAGAGCCGAGTTCGAATTCCAGTTGAATTCCTTGCATTCACTTACGCGCAAATACCCTTGGGAAAGGTATTAATCCGTCTCTTCCTTCCAGTTATGGGTTAAATAACAGGACAGATTGGGTTCTATAGCCTTGGTGGGCAACCAGTCTACCGCAGAAAGCAATGGCAACCTACTGCGGGATAATCTTCTGCCCAGTCAGTCATGTCTCTTTCGAGACATGATCGCCCAAGCATGTTTCACGTATGGCACTTAACTAACTGACTGAGTGTTGATACTTTGTGATTTGCTGTTGCCCATCTAGATTCACGAATAATGTTTCTAGTGGCTTTCGTTAATTTTTTGATTTTTCGTATTTTATTATTTTCTATGTTAATCGGTATTGTATCTAGCGTTTTTACTGTTGCATTATTATTTCCTGCAGTTTGTGATTGTTGCATTATTCAGGAATATTGTATCAAGTGTCTTTCGTTATTTTCAGCTTTTCTCTGGTTCGTCTTATATATTCAAGAATAAGGTTTTGTCGATTTTGTAACCTTGCGATATTCATATAAAATTGAGTTGGAAGTTTTTTTTAATCAAGAGAGAAAGAGATACTGGCAAGAAGAGGAATAGATAATAACAAAAGAAAGAAAAAACTAAGAATGTTAAAGGAATAAACCTTGAAAGAAAGTAAAAACTGTGAGAAAGAAAAAAGAAAGAAACTATAAACAAAAAGGAATCAAATTGTCAGATCAAAGAAAGAATGATGAATGAATAAATCTTAAAAGAAAGTCGAAACTTCGAGAAAGGCATAAAGAAAGAAAATGTAATTATGATATATTTAAATTTGTCAGATAAAAAATTAAATAAATACTGACAAAGGATTAAATCTTAAAAGTCGAAGCATCGACAAAGAAATAAAAAAACAAAATATAAGTAAAAAATAATTGAAATTTTCTGATGAAAGAAAGATACGAATACTGATGAAGGAATAAATATTAAAAGAACATCGAAACTTCTATAAAGAAATAAAGAAATAAAATATAAGTAAACAATAAATTTGTCAGATGAAAACAACTGATACTGATCAAGGAATAAATTTTATAAGAAAGTTGAAACTTTGAGGAAGAAAAAAAAGAAAGAAAATACGAGTAAAAAATAATTAAAATTATCATATGAAATAAAGAAACGAATATTGATGAAGCGATAAATCTTACAAGAAAGTCAAAACTTGAGAAAGAAATAAAGAAATAAAGAAATAAAAAAATATAAGTAAAAAATAATTAAAATAGTTAAAAAAAACTAAAACTGTCGAAGTCTTAAAAGAAAGTCAAAACTTAGGAAAAGAAATGAAAAATGAAAATTTAAGTAAAAATAATTAAAATTGTAAGATGAAAAGAGAAACGGATACTGATGAAAGAAGAAATGTTAAACTAATGTCGAAACTTCGAGAAACGAATACACAGGGAAAATATAAGTAAAAATAATTACAATTTTCAGATGAAAAAATACGAATACTGATGAAGAAAATAAATTTTCTAAGAAAGTCGAAACTTTGAGAAAAACAAAAAGAAAGAAAATATAAAAAAATAATTGTAATTGTCAGATGAAAAAAGAATCGGATAAATGTTAAATTAAAGTCGCAACTTCGAGAAACAAATAAACAAAGAAAATATGAGTACAAAGTAATTAAAATTGTCAGATGAAAAAGAAATGGATACTCATAAAAGGACAAATGTTAAACATAAGTCGAAACTTCTAGAAAGATCTAAAGAAATAAAGAAGGAAAGTGTAAGTAAAAAATAATTAAACTTGTCAGATGAAGGAAGAAAAAAAATGGAGAGTAAGAAATAGAAAACAAAAAAAAATAATGAAAGTAAACGCTGAACATTTTCAACAATTTCAACGTGTCTTATCCGATCATATTTATGGCCAACACACACACACACACACACACACACACACACACACACACACACACACACACACACACACACACACACAGCGATGTATGCATTTGCATGTGTGTTGATAAGTGTATATATGTGAGTACGTTTGTGTATCAGCCAGTTAAGTGCCATACGTGATACACGCTTTGGCCGATCTGACTGACTGGGCAGAAGATTATTCCATTGCGGTAGACTGGTTGCCAGTCAAGTCTATAGAACCCAATCTGTCCTATTATTTAACCCATGACTGGAGGGAAGAGACGGATTAATACCTTTTCCAAGGGTATTTGTGCGTAAATGTGCGCGAATGCAAGGAATTCAACCAGAATTTGAACTCGGCACCCCGATTTGTCATTCCAAGTCGATATCCACTGCACCACAACGCATATCCATACTAAATCCATTTGTAGATGTACATTCGTATTAAATCATCCAGGAAGTATTCAAATCTGTTTCTCTTTATCAATACGTTTAAGAAATAATTTATCCTAAGCGTCTTTAATAAATGTTTGAATTCAAAAATTTGATTTTCCAGGTAAGCTTGTAAACATGCAATTGAATCCCCATTCAAATACTCGCCGACCAAACACATGAAATCCCACGTTGCAACTCCATCTCCGTACATATCAGCGTACATCAAAAATTGGGAAAGCCCGCTGGATGCTCACAGAAAATGAAACAAAAGATATGACAAGAAAAGAGAACTCAAGTCTTTTTTTCATATATATTCAGTTGTTTGATTTAAAGGTTTTTTTGCACTGTATGGATGGGTAAGTAATAGATGAGAAAACCTCTGTCACTTCTGATATTTTAATTCTTCCTCTCGCCAACTCTCTGCACACTTGCACATTTCGACGCGGGCTAGCAACTCTAATGAGCGGATCTGGAACTACTCCGAAGGACAGTCTGTCCCGCGAATGAGTTTATAAAATCTGACATTTTCCCTCTCGTATTAACATCTGCTTATCTAGTTTTCTTTGCATATCTGTATTCATGGAGACACATTGGAGTAATGGGATTCGGCTTGGATTAAAGAATTGGGTTTGAATTCCTCTCAAATTCATTACATTCACTTACGTATTAATAATAATCTTAAGAAATTTATGAATCCATCTCTTCTCCCCCAAGCTATGGGTAAATAGCAGGGCAGACTGGATTCTATAGGCTTTGGTTGTAACCCGTCTAAGAGAAGGATAACTGCAGTACATGTGGTGCTCGGACGACTATGATAAGTTACGGGACTCCAATCGTTAAGCAGACGTCAGGGAGAGGATTAGAATTATAGCTATTAGGTTGTTCCGGAAAATAATATTCGATTTTAGAATAAACCTTTTAATTACATTATTTGAGATTATTATATAATAAAATACATTACTCATTTCTAATGATTAAAATGTCCTATTTGCTCATTTTATATCAATATCTTTCAGAATTTAACTTAAAACATTCCGTACCTTTGACCCTAAACACAAATAATGAAGTTGGGCGTTTACTTTTTTGTATGGATTCAAGTTTGGTCATAATGTTTCCGAAACTGCTGCTAACATTAAGAGAGCACAGAGTGAAAGATGCACATATGATTTGACAATATGGCACTGGTTGCTGAAGTTCCGCATTGGGGATACGAAACTTGAACATCAAGCTGGAAGATGGTGTCTATTTGCAATTGACAATCGAAATCTGAAAACACTAGTGGAACAAAATTCACGTTAAAGTATCAGGAAAATATCCAAGATAAAGGATGTCAGCATTTCAACAATATAAGAACATATGGCATGTTAAAGAAACTTGATAAATAGGTTCCAAACGATGTCAGTGAAAGTGAAAGACTTTGACGTTTGGAAGTGTGTTTGATGCTGCATCTGCGAGACTCGAATAATTCATTTCTTGATCGAATATTGGCTTAAGATGAGAAACGGATCTCTTATGACAATCATCGGCTCAATGGACCGATGATGACGAAACAGCCAAATATGTTCCAAAACGGAAATGGCTTCAATAGAAGATTATCGTTACAGTTTGAGGGACAGCCATTGGCGTTAACTATAGCAGCTTTCTGAATTCTAAAGAGAGAATCAACGCCTATGTTTATTGCCAGGAATTGGGTGAAATACACATTCAGTTAAGCAAAATACGACCGAATTGGTTAATCAACGACGTTCAATACTGCTTCATGACAATGCTCGACCATATGTTACCAAGATGACACTGCAGAATATGACTTGGGATACACAACATTTCCACATCAACCATATTCTCCCTGATCTCTTGTACTTGCAATTAGCTGTACTTGTGGCGAGATTGACCCTGGGCAGGTTGAGCCTGTTTCTTCCCTAGAAGTTTAATACGATTTTTTTTTTGTTCAACAAACGTTCCTCAATTGCATTTAGTGTGGAGATTTTTCCGTAGTAGGTTTTCAATTCATACTGCGATAGACTGGTTGTCGACCAAGATTTAAAACCAAGAGATAGGTTTCCAAAGTGATAGTGAATACAATGAATTCGAACTTGGCTCCGCGATTCCTCAATCCGAACGGATATCCATGATGCTACCGTGCCGGCTCGGGTCTGATCTCTCGCCCACTAAGTACCACTTTTTCAAGCATCTTGACTATTTTGAAGCCAAAAGATATTCCGTTACAATGAAGATGAAGAAACTTCATTCAAAGATTTCTTGACGTTCAAATACTTAGAGTTTTATTTTGTATTAATATCTTCCTATCTAGTATTCTTTGTGTATCTGTAGTTTTTTTTATGTCTGTACATAAACATATAGGTCTGCTCTTTTCCCTGTGTACAAACATGATGCCAATGTTTAGTAAACTACTCTGACATCTGTGATATTCCGTTACAGATTTCACCACTTTGTTAATAAAAAATCATATTAATGACCTAAAAATAAGTACAGGCTTCCGATCGTTTTGTAGACGTCAGGGAGCGGATCAAAAGTATAGATACAACGCTGACAGAGGTTGTCCCAGTCGAATAGGCCAGTTTCTTCTTTAAGGCAGTAAATTGGAGTCAGCAAATCGATTTTTCTTTTCTTATCGATTATCGGCGCCATCATATGATTCTTAATTCCCGCCATATTCTCCGGATTTATTTATATTGCTTTTCTCATACCTTTCTTCCGTTTTATTTTCTTTTAGGATCTCATTCTTTCTCTTGTTTTATTTATATCCTTTTCTGTATCTTTCTTTCCTTCGTTATTCTTCATTTACGTTTTATTTCTTTTTAAATAGAAAGTGGAGCTGAATTCTCTTCTTTTCGTTCCTTTTTTCTTTTTTTTTCTAACTTTCCTTGGTTCCTCTTTCTTCTTATTCTATCTAATATTTTTAGTTTATTTAATTCTTCTTTCTTTCTTTCTTTCTTTCTTTCTTTCTTTCTTTCTTTCTTTCTTTATTTCTTTCTTTCTGTCAAGATTTATTCCTCCATCAGCCTATTCCCTTTTATCTTTCTTTTAAGAATTTTCAACTTCTTTCGAAATTTATTCCTTCAGCAGTCTTAGCTTCTTTCTTTCTTTCTTTCTTTCTTTCTTTCTTTCTTTCTCACAGTTTTCCATTTCTTTCTTTAGTCTTTTCTTTCTTTCTTTCTTTCTTTCTTTCTCACATTTTTCATTTTCTTTCAAGGTTTATTCCTTCATCAGTCTTAGTTTCCTTCCTTCCTTCCTTCCTTCCTTCCTTCCTTCCTTCCTTCCTTCCTTCTTACACTTCATTTTCTTTCAAGATTTATTACTAAAAAAATCTAAGTTTCTTTCTTTCTTTCTTTCTCACATTTTTCATTTTCTTTCAAGGTTTATTCCTTCATCAGTCTTAGTTTCCTTCCTTCCTTCCTTCCTTCCTTCCTTCCTTCCTTCCTTCCTTCCTTCCTTCTTACACTTCATTTTCTTTCAAGATTTATTACTAAAAAATTCTAAGTTTCTTTCTTTCTTTCTTTCTCACATTTTCGTGTTCTTTCGAGGCTTATTCATTCAGCAGCCTCAGTTTATTTCTTTTTTCTTTTTTTCTCGCTGATTTCAATTTCTTTCAATATTTATTCCATCATCAGCCTTAATTTTTCCTTTCTTTCTCAGAGCCCTCACTTTCTTTCAAGATTTATAATTTCAACAGGCTTAGATTTTTACTTCTTTTATTTTTCCGTCTCACAGTTTTTCTTTAAATGTTTATTCCTTTATTAGCATTGGTTGTTGTCAGTTTCTTTCAAGATTTATTTTTTCATCAGTTTCGGATATTTTTCTATATTTTTCTTCCCTTCTCGCAGTTGTAACTTTCTTTCAAGATTTAAACCTCCATCAGCCAAAGTGTCTTTCTTTTCCACCGTTTTCCCTTTCTTTAAAATTTTATTCCTTCATTAGCGTTAATTTCTTTCTTTTATTCTTTCTTTCCAAGTTGTTAATGTCTTCAATATTTATTCCTTCATGACTCTTTCTTTCTTTCTTTCTTTCTTTCTTTCTTTCTGTTCTTTTTTTCCGTTCTCTCCAGGTTTATTTCTTCATCAGTTGTAGATTTTCCTTTCTTTTTTCTTTCTAACAGTTTTCATTTTCTTTCTAGATTTATTCCATCACCAGCCTTAATTTCTTTCTTTCTTTCTTTCTTTCTTTCTGTTCTTTTTTTCCGTTCTCTCCAGGTTTATTTCTTCATCAGTTGTAGATTTTCCTTTCTTTTTTCTTTCTAACAGTTTTCATTTTCTTTCTAGATTTATTCCATCACCAGCCTTAATTTCTTTCTTTCTTTCTTTCTTTCTTTCTTTCTTTCTTTCTTTTCAGCATGTTTCACTTTCTTTCAATATTTAATCTCTCATCAGCTTTAGTGTTTTCTTTTTTCACGGTTTTCACTTTCTTCAGGATTTATTCCTTCATCAGCCTTAGTTTCTTTCTTTTTTGCAGTTTTTCTTTTCCTTCAAGTTTTATTCCTTCGTCAGTTTTAACTACTGTTTCTTTCTATCCCATAATGTTCAATGTCTTTAAATATTTATTCATTTATCAGCTTTAGTTTCTTTTCTTTTTTTTCTCCCACAATTTGCAATTTCTTTTAATATTTATTCATTCATCATCCTTAGTTTCATTCTTTTTTCCTTTCTCACAGTTTTTACTTTCTTTCAAAATATAATCTTTCAGCAGACTTAGTTTCTTTCTTGTTTCTGTCGGTCTCACAGTTTTTCTTCTTCAAGATTTTTCCCTTCATCGGCCATAGCTATAATATTTCTTTCTTTCTTTTTTTCGCTTTTTCATTTTCAAGATTTATTCTTTCATCAGCCTTAGATTCTTTTTTCTTTCTTTCTTTCTTTTACAATTTTCACTCGCTTTCAAGATTTAAAACTGAGAAAGAAATAAACAAATGTTGATGAATCTTTGTTTATTTCTTTCCCAGGTTTCACTTTCTTTCAAGATTTTTTTCCTTCATTTTCCTAAGATTTTTTCTTTTTTCCTTTCTTTCTCACAGCTTTGCCATTCTTTCAAGAATTATTCTATCATCGTCCATAGTTTCTTTCTTTCTTTCTTTCTTTCTTTCTTTCTTTCTTTCTTTCTTTCTTTCTTTCTCACAGTTTAACTTTCAAGCTTTATTCCTTCATCGCTATAAATTTATTTCTGTTTCTTTTTTACTCACTGTTTTCATTTTCTTTCAATCTATATTCCTTAATCATAATTTATTTCTTATTTCTTTCTTTTCATATTAGTTTGTTTATTTCTTCCTCACAGATTTTATTTTCTTTCAAAATTTACTCCTTCATCAGACTTCGTTTCTTTTTTTTTTCATTCTTTTCCGCTTTTTTCATTATTTTAAGATTTATTCCTTCACCAATCTTATATTTTTCTATTTTCTTTCTTTTATCATCATCCCTTTCTTTTATTGCTAT
Source organism: Ascarosepion bandense (assembly GCA_037127315.1). Taxonomy (NCBI): domain Eukaryota; kingdom Metazoa; phylum Mollusca; class Cephalopoda; order Sepiida; family Sepiidae; genus Ascarosepion; species Ascarosepion bandense. The sequence goes on from JBBBDQ010000467.1 coordinate 24,440, forward strand.
TTTCACTTTCCATCTTTTCGGTTATATGACTTCCTCTTCTTTCTTTCTAAATTCTTCCCGTTTTTTTTTGTTTCCTGTTTTCTACTTTCCTTTATTTATTTTGCCGTTTGCTTTATATGTTTCAAACTTTCCGTCTTCCAACCAACTTTGGGAAACTTCTACATCTTGACGGACTGTGAGAATAAATGCCAGGGTCGTCTTCATACGATATTTTATGACAAAAGCCAAGGAGACGCTCTGTCGTGAGTGATGCACGCAAAGCAAAAGTGTCCGTTTTCAATATAAGTAACACAAACAAGAAACAGTTCCAGGAATCGAGTCACATGATGTTTTCCTTTTCATCGTGGGGAGGTATCTTGACTTGAATAAACACAAGGATAAATGCATTTAAAGATGGAATCAGAATCCATAATAACGGAAATGTATCACAATAGAAAAAAGCAATTCAGAATTGTAGTCTTTTGATACTTATGATGTTTCAGGTCGTACATAGAAAGAGAAAGAACGCTAGGAAGATTGTATTGCGTCAGTATTCTATGTGTGAAAGGTCTATCTGTGTTGTTACTCAATCATCAAAATGCTGGTAATTTTACCGCGGTTCAAACACCGACCAATTTCTTGGCGCAAAATAAATATTTCCGTTACAATAATGGCATAAATAAATATTTCAGTCAGTTAAATGCTATACTTGATTGAATGGGCGGAATATTTTCCTGCAGTAGGTTAATGTTTGTTTCTGCAGTAGACTGGTTGCCAACCAAGATTACAGAACATAATCTGTCCTGTTATTTGACTCATAGCTGGAGGAAAAAAGACGGATTAACACCTTTCCCGAGCGTATTTGCCCGTAAGTAAATGCAACTGGAATTCGAACTCGGCACTATGATGTTTTGTTCACGAGCCGATACCCACTGCACTACGACGAACATCCTAATTAGATATTTACTTAGCTTGTATATCTTAAATAATAATAACAGATAAATTATGGTATATGAAATATACAATATCAATGTATATAATAAATGTCAACAACCATTTTTATGATTAATAAAATTAAATTAATAAAAAATTGCCTGAATAACTGAAAATACTTGAAAATATTATCTTTTTAAATTATTTTCACAAATATAATCGCAATTATTTTGCGCAATAATAATAATAATAATAATAATAATAATAATAATAATAATAATAACTGCATAATAAAGTGATAAGTTAATTACTGGTTATCACTTGATTATGCCACAGTATAAAATTTTGTGCATAATATTTATTTTTTTCTGCCGATAAAACTTAAAAGAAAAATATTCTTTGCAGAATCTTAACTATCGAGAATTCCAAAAGGAATTGTTAATGACGAATTTTTCTTGTGACATCTGTTGGGCGAAGAAATTGAATTTACTCTGTTTATCAACGTAAAATAGAGTATTATAACCAAACCTCTATGGCCGAATTGGTTAAATGATGTCTGATCAGACGCTTCTTTCCGTTATAAAAAACAAATTGGTGATATCATGTCCGAACCTGACGCTTATTTCCTTTACAAATAAATTGATTAAATCATGTCCAGTCAGACGCATGCTTCATCTACAAATAAGCTGGACACGGGTTCTTTATTAAGATTATGGAATGCTCATGTTGGTAGATGTAATTTACACTATTTAACATGAAAAAAAGTTACAAGGCATTTACTCAAACACGTGTATCCACGTTTAAATAAGAAATAATGTTGGTTGAAAAATACAATCCACTACTTTCTTATATATTTGTTGCAATCTGTTATCGATTTTTGTGCATTAAACGATTTAATTTGATTTTTTATGGTTTATTAACCCCTTGTAGGCTATTTAAAACCAATCTATGATTAAACTTGATTTCAAGCAAATGTAGGTTTTGAATGGATTGTAATTAGTCAGATCAGAGACAGGTGCCACAGAATCACAAAGAAATTTACGAAATAACAGAAACCACATCACTTGAAGACTTTCAACAGCCGTGACAACTAAAGTGGTTGATGTTTTACACTACCTACAAGAAAATTTTAGCTAGGTATAATTGATTGTATTTTTTGTTTTTTATAGTTTATCAATCCTTTTAGTATTATTTAAAACGGAAACGTATTTTGAATTGTAAGAATAAGATTTTATTTTTGCGATAAAATTTTGTGTCGACAATTTTTTGTGAATATTAATGATCATTCCAGATACAAGTTCTACTATTTAAACCATAGCAGAGGAAGATAGATTCATATCTTTCTAAACGGCATTTGCAGCATCGTTGTGATGCAGTGAATATCGGCTCAGAACGAGAAATCAGAGAAGTTCGAATTCAAATCAAATTTGTTGCATTCACTTACGCGCAAATACCTTTGGGAAAGGTATTAATCCATCTCTTTCCTCCAGCTCTGGATCAAATAACAGGACAGATTGGGTTCTGTAGTTTGGGTAGCAATCAGTCTACCGCAGAAAGTAATGACAACCTACTGCGGGAAATTTTCTGCCCAGTCAGTCATGTCCCTTTCGAGACATGATCGCCCAAACACGTATCACGAACTCTGTTCTCAGACTTCTCATTTCGAGCCGTTATTCGCTATAGTGTTGTAGAATTACAGCGAGTAATAATTATAGTTCGGAGTTCAATAGAATAACATTAAAGATATGAAAAGATACGCTAAAATTAAATAGTAAAAGTAGGTAAGTTATAATGGGACAAAGATATTTGAATTAAAAAATTCTCATGCAATATAAAAAGGAATGCTACTATAATAGGATATGAGAAATGCAAGGAACGTGGCTGTGATGTCAGATTGGATTATAATCACGTTTTAATTCAGCTCGGGTTGATATTAAATTTGAAAGATGATGACTACACTGGAAGAAATATTGCAGCGACATATTAAAACCCGCATTCTTAACGCTTTTGAATAAGAGTAATTATAGAAAAGGCAAAGGGAAGCTATATTGTGGTAGCGGTGGGAAAATGAAATTTCATTATTGGTAAAGAGCAGTTGTTGTTATACAGAACAATAAACTGCATCCGGCAGTAAGGCCTCTCATTGGAAGGGAGGAGCATGGAACTACCTCTTAATTGCTGTTGTTCCCAGGTCTACCCTTACTCGGGGTGGTAGCACCTGTTAGAAATCCAACTATGGGCAAATAGATAATCCCCAAACTGGGGTTAAAACATGAAAGTATAAAAATAGACTTTTATATAAAAATATACATTTTTGAAGGGAAAAATTATTACCATAACACATTTTTGAAGAAAAAAAATTATTGCCATAATACATTTTTGAAGGAAGAAAATTATTACTAGCAAAATATTTTTGAATACAAAACAAGAAAACATCTTCAGTTTTTTAAATTAAAAAATAATTTTTTTTCATCAAAATCTGACTAAATCAACCTTCTCACTAACTGAACATAAAAAAATCTTAAAACCCTACCTTTTTGGCATTAAATAAACCACAGAGGTTGATATGCTGTTGAACAAAACTCAAACAAACTTGTTATACAGAAGGATGCTAAGAATAACATGAACAGAACGTGTGAGCAATGAGGAAGTTTTAACGAAAATAGAAACACAAAGGATACTTATGCTTCAAATCAGAAAGAATCAGCTAAAATTTATAGGGAAAATATAAGGAGCCTTGGATAACTTGATATTCCCAAGATATGACGAAGGAACAAGAGAAAATTGCGAGTAATCTATTTAAAGTGCTTGTGTAGAGTGACAGACCAAGGCCCTAGAGTAACAGATCAAGGCGTTGAAGAGATGGCGAAAAGATAAACATTAGGAATAGCTATAAAGGATAAGAAGTTGTGGAGAGCTAATGATCGTCCACATCCTGAAGGGACACGGCGCACAGATAAATGACTGATAAATGCACATCTGATGTTTTAAATTATTTGAATTGCGGTGACTCAATGTCATTTTAAGTAGCATTCTTAAAATATTATTCATATTTATGCATACTATTGTTTCTTAGTCAGTCAGTCAAGTGCCATACGTGATACACGCTTGAGCGATCATGTCTCGAAAGAGACATGACTGACTGGGCAGAAGATTATCCCGCAGGCCATTGCTTCCTGCGGTAGACTGGTTGCCGACCAAGGCTATAGAACCCAATCTGTCCTGCTATTTAACCCATAACTGGAAGGAAGAGACGGATTAATACCTTTCCCAAGGGTTTTTGCGCGTAAGTGAATACAATGGATTCAACTGGAATTCGAACTCAGCTCCCCGGCTTCTCGTTCCGAGCCGATATCCACTGTACCACAGCGCACATCCATGTTTCTTAGTAATGATTTATATTAGGAAAAATATTCCGAAAAAGGTGCTAATACCTCTATAATGTTGACAACCAAAAAGAGACAAATATCCCAACCTAATTTACTATTGGTACATGCATCGGCGTGGTGTAATGATCAGAAAGTTTGTCTTCAAAGATCAATTACAACTGAATAGTGAGTTCGTTCTTCACTAAGTGCTCCACAATTTCGGCCTTGTGTCACATATGAAAATAATTAATAGGACACTTCGACGTGGTGGAATGGTTAGAAATTTTGACACGCTAGAACAATTATGACTGAATAGTGAGTTCGATCCTCACTGGGTGACCCATACTTTCGACCTTGCCACATCTAAGCTACATTTAGAAAAACACCATTTATAGTTTTATGCATTCCTGTTTTGGCCTGATGAAGTGAAAAGAAGTTCCCTTGTTTGTAAACCGGCCCATTTTAAAACCCAAATCTTGCTAGCTAGCGAATTGAAATCTAGCGCTAGAGTTCGGCTCTCGAGCCTATATAAAAAACCCTTTCCAATGTTGATATTCAGTTTCTTTTGACATTGGCGCCACAATGTCATCGGACAATATTTCCTTTGAAAAGTCGAGTCATGTTCTTAAATAGACGGTCAGATCGAGACTATCATATTGACTGCCATGAACAGTACCAAACCCGTTCAGAAATATCTAAGCTGTCAGCTGTATACAACCACTTTCTTAGATAAATCGTTAAAGTAGCTTTGAAAGAGTGAAGCCTGTTGGTCTTACTGTGCACCATACTTCTTCTAACATTGCGATCTGGCGCTACAGAATCACAAAAAATATCTGTACCAAATACCAGAAGCTACATCACTTGCAGACTTTCAACAGCAGCAACAACTAAAATGATTATCCCGTGTATCTTAAAGAGATAATAATGATATAGTCATAATATTGATATTCCACACTACTTTAGATAAAAGTTAAGGAAGAACACCCCCATCAATACTGGAAAGAGTGATAACAGCTACTAGAATTGAGAAGTCAATTTTCGGAAAATTGTATGTTTACCTTTTTTTTTTAATCGTGTCACCCCAAGCAAGGCATTCCACTGCCACTATAGCGCAGGGGGTTACATAGAGGGATTGGGTATAGGAAATGTCAGAAGGAGGGTTATAGACGACTTAGGATGTACATAAGGAGAGAGTTGGAGAGAGTGGGTGTGAGTTAGTGTGTTGGAGGTGTCTATTGACCTTACATTTAAACTCCTGGGGGTTGTAGCCGTCGGGGAAGCAAGCATGCGGTAGGGAATTCCACAGGCGGGAAGTGCGAGGAAAGACATTACGATACATTTCAGGGTAGAGATGGCTATATGCGTAGAATTGAAAAATGTGTTATATAGGCTTGATTTGAATTTGTTTAGACTGTGTTATGATTCGTGGTCAAGTGGTCTAAGACGCACTAGATCAATTGCTGGCTTCCATTATGTTGAAAGAGGTAGTAGGTTCGAATCCTGCTGAATCATAAACTTTATCGTTAATAATCAGGCCGGTAGAAATAAATATACTGTTTGATTATAAACATAATATCTACTTAAATACCAGTATCGATTAAATATAATGTTCAAACAAATAATTTCAAGTCAATTTCCCTAGGAAAATATTTTAAAAGAATGATTCTATAAATTTCTACTAACTTGCTGATCATTCAATGAAGAACCAAAGTTTCTTTAAAAGAAAACGGTTAATATTGCTATTATAATTAGGTCATGCAATACTTAATACAATTCCTTGATTTTCTTCAGAACAGGGCATCTACCATTTTAAATCGTATCATAAATGTACAGGGTACGAAGGGTAAATTGTTGCCATCTTATATTTTAATTTCGCGCATGTTTTTTTTATAGACTGCACAATGTAGTAGGATCAGTTGGGCACCGTCTGTGATAAAAAGAGCATCAAAAGAGCAATTCGGTCCGCCAAAAATTTAGAAACGGCATTCTATACTGTTTGGTATTCTCCAAACATTTCAAAGTGTTTGATGTCAATCTGAGGATAATGCAAAGGATTCGAAAAAAGTTGGATGATATATCCAGGCAAACTCATTGTGTTTAGAGTGATCACTAGTGATGGCGACGCTATGCATCCATTCATCTTCCCACATGGCCTCAGACTCAACAGGGAGGCCTACATTAAATGCCCTGAGAAGGTAATGCTGCTCAGGAACAAGGGGTTGCTGCTGGAAGACTATACACCTGGCGACAAGATTCTACGCCATACCACACAGGCCAGAGAACGCTGTCATGGCTGTCAGACAATTTCTAGGATTACATCACCCCTTACATCTTGCGACCTAGACTATAACTCATTTGATTATTATGTGTGGGGCACAGTTGAGCGAGTGACCAACACCAAAAAATGAACTAAAGGCAAAGGTTATGGCAGCATCCACCAACATAAACAATGAGACCATCCAAAAGAGTTGAAAGAGTTTCTGAAGTCATCTGGAGGCGATGGTTGAAGCCAATGGCGATTATGTTGAATGAATTTACTCTTTAGTATTTTGAGATAGTTTTGTGTAATTTTGGTAAATATATTTGTCAAAATGAGACGGCAATGTCTTTTTCATTTTTGCGTCACTTATACGACAACTTATTCATCGGACATTGTATATTTGTCATAATGAGACGTCAGTGTTATTTTCATCTTTGCGTCACTTATACGACAGCTTATTCATCGGACCTTGTATATTTGTCATAATGAGACGTCATTGTCTTTTTCATTTTTGCGTCACTTATACGACAACTTATTCATCGGACCCTGTATATTTGTCATAATGAGACGTCATTGTCTTTTTCATTTTTGCGTCACTTATACGACAGCTTATTCATCGGACCTTGTATATTTGTCATAATGAGACGTCATTGTCTTTTTCATTTTTGCGTCACTTATACGACAGCTTATTCATCGGACCTTGTATATTTGTCATAATGAGACGTCATTGTCTTTTTCATTTTTGCGTCACTTATATGACAACTTATTCATCGGACCCTGTATATTTGTCATAATGAGACGTCAGTGTTATTTTCATCTTTGCGTCACTTATACGACAGCTTATTCATCGGACCTTGTATATTTGTCATAATGAGACGTCATTGTCTTTTTCATTTTTGCGTCACTTATACGACAACTTATTCATCGGACCCTGTATATTTGTCATAATGAGACGTCAGTGTTATTTTCATTTTTGCGTCACTTATACGACAACTTATTCATCGGACCTTGTATATTTGTCATAATGAGACGTCATTGTCTTTTTCATTTTTGCGTCACTTATACGACAACTTATTCATCGGATCCCGTATATTTGTCACAATGAGACGTCAGTGTTATTTTCATCTTTGCGTCACTTATACGACAACTTATTCATCGGACCTTGTATATTTGTCATAATGAGACGTCATTGACTTTTTCATTTTTGCGTCACTTATATGACAACTTATTCATCGGATCCTGTATATTTGTCATAATGAGACGTCATTGTCTTTTTCATTTTTGCGTCACTTATACGACAGCTTATTCATCGGACCTCTATATTTGTCATAATGAGACGTCATTGTCTTTTTCATTTTTGCGTCACTTATACGACAACTTATTCATCAAAACCTGTATATTTGTCAAAATGAGACGTCAATGTTATTTTCATTTTTGAGTCACTTATACGACAACTTATTCATCGAAACCTGTATATTTGTCATAATGAGACGTCAGTGTTATTTTCATTTTTGCGTCACTTATACGGCAGCTTATTCATCGAAAACTCTATATTTGTCAAAATGAGACGTCAATGTCTTTTTCATTTTTGCGTCACTTATACGACAGCTTATTCATCGAAACCTGTATATTTGTCAAAATGAGACGTCAGTGTTATTTTCATTTTTGCCTCACTTATACGACAGCTTATTCATCGAAACCTGTATATTTGTCAAAGTGAGACGTCAGTGTTATTTTCATTTCTGCATTCATCCTTTGAACCCTGTATTATTAGCATTTATTTGTCATTTATAGTTCTTCGTTCGTGATATGGCGTATATAAGAACAAAGTCTCAGGAGAAGTTGTTAAAATCACTGGAATAAAACCTCCCCACTAAAAAAAAGAAACTTCCAGATCTTTAGATTATTATTAGCGTAACTAAGATTCTTTCCATGAGCAGAACAGTTAGAAGATGCTGGCTTATCTTTGTTAAGATTCTTTTTATTTAGGGAGAGATTGTAGTCTGAAGTCAACCAAAAGAAATATGGAGATGAAAATCGTACTTTTTCTATGTGCTGTATTCATCCAGTACATGGGAGATCATTGCTCCCCACAACATCCTCTTCTTTGTAACTATAGGTTTGGCCTTTATACTATCTCTCTTAACCCCTGTTGTGTTAGCTATTTGAATAAGCTCGCTATGGTGGTTATTTGCCGCTTTCCTCGCTTCCTCTTGCTTCCAATATATTAGATTGTCCCAAAAGTTCGTAAACACTTGCGAAAAATTGAATTTTTATGCAGTTTCGCGTTTATATTGTTATAGTGATCTTCATCATTGTATCCCAGATGGAAATTGATAAGATTGTGCTGCGAGTTTTGATTTGTTACTGCTGGAAGCGAGGTCTTTCAACCAGAAAAGCTGCCGAAGGTGAAGGAGCAATTTCATATGCGGCGATCTCAAAGTGGTACAAGCGTTTCGATTCTGACGACATGAGTCTTGAAGATAAGCCTCGTTCGAGATGGCCGTTAAAGTTGGATGAAGGTGACTTGCAAACCGGGTTGGATATTGCGCCTTCATCGAGAACTCGAGAATTGGCTGATGAGCTTGGAGTTGGCAAATTGATAATTCACCGACATTTGAAGCAACTTGATTTTGTTCACAAAAAGACGCGCCAAGATCTGCACGAACTCACTGAAGCACAAGCCAACAGACGAGATGGAATTTGTCGTCAATTGCTCAGCAATCCATTGGGCGAGCGTTTTTGGAAGCGCATTGTGACATCCGACGAGAAATGGCTCTATCTGGTCCAGCAAAATCGAGACAAACGATGGGTTCAGAAAGGGCAAGAGATACCGTCGGCTCCAAAACAAGATCGATTCGGCAAGAAAGTTATGTTGTGCGTTTGGTAGAACTTTGAAGGAATCGTGCATTTTGAGTTGGTTCTGAATGGTCGTGCCATCAGTGCTGAACTTTACTGTCAACAACTTGAGCGGATATACGAAAAGTTGAAGCAAAAGTACCCAACTCTGATCAACTGAAAGCGTGCTTTGATGAAGCAGGACAATGCCAAGCCATACACCGCCAGGAAGACCAAAGACAAGTTTGAAGAGCTGGACGGCGTTGAGGTTCTACCACATCCAGCCTACAGTCCTGACTGTGCTCCATCAGATTACAACCTTTTCCGCTCAATGCAACACTTTCTGAAGTGTTACATTCGACTCGTTTGATGAAGCCGAGGAAGCGTGTCAAGAATTCTTTGATTCAAAGCCGGCTGAATGGTATTTTGACCAGACACGAAAGCTTGTAGATCGATAGCAGAAAGTCTTGGAAAATGATGGTCTTAATTTTGAGCAATAATTTTTGTTGTTTTTGCGAGTAAAATTTCAATTTTTTGCAAGTGTTTACGAACTTTTGGGACAACTTAATATCATGTGAGTGTCAAATTTCGACTGTCTCTTTCTGATTCTAAGTAGTTCCATACTTGGGACCTTGGACAAAACTAAGCAAGGCATACTAAACAAAACCAAACCATCCTTATGTGTTCTTTAATTGGGGTAATAGCAAGAAAAGTTTAGTTCCCTATTGTTACTAATTAGTAAGTTCGATCCTCATTGGGCATCACTTGCAAAATTAATTAGTTAACAAAACAAGTTTGACGTCTACATTTCTGGGATGAGAAGTTATTCACATTATTTAAATTCGGACTTTTGTCCAATTGTCTTTTATCACAACGTTCTGGCTCTTTTAAGTAAATCAAAATCTTAAAATTAAAATAACTAGATAAAAATTATAAAATTAAGTTTATTTTTGCTTTTAATATTGATTGTCTCAATGACAATGAGAAATATGAAGAAAACACCATAAAATTTAATTTAAATATAAAGGAATTTTATCTACATTTTTAAGAAATAAAAATATTTTGAAAATTATCAAATATTTATTCTTAAATCTTTGTATGTATGAGAGTGAGTGAGTAGGAGTGAATGAGAGAGAGTGAGAGAGAGCAGTGTAAAACATTTTTTTCAAGAGAGTATAATCATTTGAAAATATCTCAAGGGTTAACAAGTAAATCTTTATATGATGATGAAAAATAAGTGTAATTTGATCAGATAACATTTTTTGTTGGTTAAATAAGGTAAAACAATATATAAATATATATCATCAACAAAAATCCTGACTCCTTTAGATAAAGAATGTATGTGCTCACCAGCCTACATCATGTGTATATAGAAAGGGACGTAAGACAAAGGGTTTTTTTCTCACCGGATTATTCAACTTATAAAGCAAAATAATTCTGAGATCAATAAAAACCTTGCTAGGATTCGTCATCGGCGGCCACAATCTCAACAATGTAAGATACGTAGATGACACAGTGCTGATAGCAAACACAGAAAAGAGAATGTAGGAGCTCCTACAGAAGGTAGCAAGAAAAAGCTAGAAGTAAGGACTTAACATAAACTTCATGAAAACTGAATGTATGGTCATCAGTAAATAGAAGACACCAAAATGCCAGCTAAAAATCGGAGAAACTAAAATAAAACAAGTAAAGAAATTTAAAAATCTGGAAAGCATGCTGACAGAGGATAGACGATGCGATGTTGAGATCCAAAGACGCATTGGCCAAGGACGTATTTCAAAAGCTAAACAGAACACTGAGATACAGGAAAATCTCATTGGGAATAAAGAAGAGAGTGCTGGACTGCTACGTGATGTCTGTCAATCTCTATGGCAGTAAATGTTAGACGATCTCATTAAGGATGAAGGAAAGGTTTGAGGCAGCAGAAATGTGGTTTTACAGAAGGATTCCGATAATACCATGAACTGAACAAGTGACTAACAACGAGGTGTTGAAGAGGATGGAAACTAGGAGAAAACTCATACTAAACATAAGGAGAAGACAGATGGGGTTTCTTGGATATGTAATGAAGGAAGACTTGGTGAATTTAATCCTCACAGGACGGATAGAGGGAGAAAGAGACAGGGGAAAGCAACGCGAGACATACGAGATAAGGCTGAGCAAATGGATAGCAGGATGGGTTTTGGGAGAGATACAAAGAGGAAAAATATTGAGAGCGACAAGAGACAGAGTCAAGGGGAAGTCCATGATCGCCTACGTCCTGAAGGAACACGGCATAAGAAGAAGAAGAAGAAGAAGAAGAAGAAGAAGAAGAAGAAGAAGAATCTACAGGGAATTCTGAATAAAATCCTTCATTTAATATATGGAGGCAGATTGTCTTCGTTTCTCTGCTCTTGTCTAGGGATATCTTCTACTTTTTATGGTGTTACTACTGTTTTGTTATTGCGTACCTGTTTTCACTGAATAGAAGTACTCACTCTCCGGCTCAAGGACTGAACTCACAATCACAATATCACCAAGTTCACAAACCAACGCTTTTACCGAACAGGTCGTAGTTAAATAGGTTAAATAAAGGATTCAGAATTTCCAGTTGATTACCCAAAAGCGATATACGCCTAAAGAAGTTCGGAACGTTGAGATGAAAAAAAAAAAAAAAAAAAAAAAAGACGAGGACATGTCCGACTATATATATAGTGTAAATAATGTTTTGTATTTCGCAAAACCTTGTCTGAAAAATTCATAGGATAATAATTGTACTATTTCTAAGAACGAGAGTATATTTTTCTGGAATCGTGTTTCTTGTAAATTCTAATGTTAGACATTAAAAAAGAGTAGGTTTGAATGTCTGTCCACGAAAAGAATGAAATTCTTGAAAACTGAATGTATCCAGATCCGAAGGCATGAAACCGTTGTCGGATCGACATGAACGCTTACAAAATCAACTCCAATTAATTAATGAAGAATTGGGGCTGTAAACTCAGACTAGTAATTTCGATATTAGCTCGATGTACATAAAAAGAAAACATTAACGGAATATTGATTCTCTTTAAATCACCCTGATTTCAAAAATGGCTTTGGGGTTATTTTAGGGTAATCACTACACTGTTAGCGCATAGTCATTTATTTTACTCACTCAGTTAATATCCAAAATGTCATGAGAGGTTGAAAAAATTAATAATATTAAAAAAAACAACTTTACCCTAATTATGTCAAACAAATAGTCTGAAAAATAAATTTACATTACATTACTTTGAATATACCAAAAAACAAACAAACAAACAAACAAACAAACAAACAAACAAACAAACAAACAAACAAACAAAAAAACAAAAACAAAACAAATTGGAACAGTCTCCGGTTTTAGGAGATGTTCATAAGAGATGTCCTTAAAATATGATATAATTAAAATATGAATTCCTTCAAAATGTATGATGTCCTTCAACGGTAACATTCCCTGGTTTTAAGGAATTATTATAAAGGATATTCTTAAAAACATGATGTCCTTAAAAGGCGTGATGTTCTTAAAATAACTGTTCTTAAAAATGGAAACAAGCTCCGGTTCTAAGTGACGCTTTTAAGGAGTGTCCTTTAAAATACAGTACTTAAAATGTGTGATACCCTTAGAATATGATCTCTCTAAAATATATGATGTCCTTAAAAATGGCAATAGCCTCCGGTTTTAAGGAATGTTTATAATGAATGTTCTTAGAATATGATGCCCTAACAGTCTCTTGTTCGACGACAAAAACAAATGATAAAAAAGACTATTATTATGAAACATGTTATGAGTTGGGTTTTAAAAGAGGGGTGAAGAAAAGTAGGCGCGAAGAGGGGAGAGTGAGGAAAGGGAGTAATGAAAAGTGGGTTGTGAGGAAGGTGGGTGGTGAAGAAAAGGGGGCGGTAAGAAAAAATGGTCAGGTGAGGAAAAAAGTGGTAGTAGGGGGCTGCAGGGTGGTATTAAAACGAAGCTATCATTATATATATATACTTTACAGGGGGCACTTCGACATAATGCAATGATAGTATGCAAAATCAATTATGAATGAGTAGTGAGATCGATTCTCACTAGGTGCTCCATTTCTTTGGCATTATACTACATCTAAGCTCTGCTTATTTATCTCTATATACTAACATGAAAGTTATACACTAACGCTTGGTTTTATTTTATTTTGTTCGCCAAAGTTAAAATTTCGAACATGAAAATTTCTAATCTTGATGTTATCTGGACAGGATGTGCCACATGCAAGTCATATAAGACAGCCAACGTCTACATAGGTGATTGATCTAGGTTTGTAAGAGTAGCCATGTAGCCACGGCTGCTTATCTGTCGACATCTCATCGAATAGTATCTAAGAAATGTGTGCTTAAAGTGTTAGATTACTTGTTGTTGATATGAATTTGCATAACACTTAATAACAAAAAATATGTTTTCATAGGTTTGTAGAAATTGGGGCGTAAGTGATGTGGCATGGTAGCCAAGGAGGCGGCAGCTAGAAAAATAAATTCGAAACCACTGCTCTAGAATACTCCAACTGAATCTGTCACTTCTAAAATAAAAGGCTTGAACCAATTATGGCAGTAATATTTAATTCACGGACGATTGTTAAATTTAGTAAAGAAATTTAAATGTCTGGAAAGAAGATGAAAAGTGCGGTTTTGGGACCCGAAGGCGCACTGGCATGGACAAGGACGCATTTCAAAAGCTAACAAGAGTACTGATAGACAGGAAAATCTATTTAGAAACAAAGAAAAAGTGTTGGATTGCTAAATAATATTTGTCCTGTATAAAAATGAATGTTAAACGATCTCATCAAAGATAAAGGAGAGGCTTGGGACAACAAAAATATGGTTTTCCAGAAGGAACCTGAAGATAACATGGACTGAGCACGTTAGCAATGATGAAGTGTTGGAGAGAATGCAAAGGAGAAGAAAACTCACACTTAACATCAGGAAGACACAAATGAGGTTCCTGGGACATGTAATGAAGAAGGAAGGCCTGGAGAATTTAATACGGATAGAAGAAAAGATAGACAGGAGAAAGCAACGCCAGACATACTTGTTAGGCCGGAGCAAATGGAGGATAGAGCGAGGTTTGGGAGAGATACTAATAGAAAATATATGGAGAGCGACAAGAGACAGAGCAAAGTGGAAATCCCTCATCGTCTACGTCTTGAAGATACACGGCACATAAAGAAGAGATGGATTCTAACGAGACAAATTATTATATGTCTGGGAAACAACTGTCTTAACATTAGACATATATATATATATATATATATATAGATAGATAGATAGATAGATAGATAGATTTTTGAACTTTTCCTATTTCTGAAGACAGAATTTGAAGACAGCACTGTTTTGTAAGGACTTACATTATGAGTAAATATTTATTAAGTTTATCTTAGCTGCAAAACCAAATGAGTTAAAATAGATTGTTTTACGGCAATCTTAAAATGAGGAAAAGGTATTTCTGCAGAAAACCATGTTTCTAAATTCTTGTTTTTAGAAAGTTCGTTTTGAAGGGGCATACTTCTAGATCCTTTCATACGAAGGCAGGCATCCTCCAAGGCTCTATCATAGTTCTTAAGCTTTTGTTGATCTTCATCTTCTCAATGTAATCAGTTCCCAAGTAGCCATGTATGCAGATGATACTACCATTTACTCCCCTCTCAGTAAAGGCTGACAAAGTTAAACCTTCCTTCTGCTCTTGGAAAGGACCTCTAATCTGTGTGGAATTGGGGTAAGAAATGGCTCATCAATTTTAATGCTTCGAAGACGAAGCTACTTTCTATTAACCTCTCCAAACAAACTTTCCTGCCTTCTATCAGTATGGATGGCGCTAGTTATCTTCCGGGAGGAATTACTAAAGACAGTATCTGTATTTATTTAACTACTAGCCGTATAGCCCGGCGTTGATCGGGTGGAATGAAAGCTTTAAAACTAATCTATGGTCCTGGAGCTCAGACTCTTTGAACGTTGGCACGAAAGACTAAAAGCAATAGCTGTTTCCAGTTAAAGTGAAACCGTAGACTGAAATAAAAATGAATGGATGTAAGTCAAATTTTAATTTCCTGGTATCGATATCAAATAAATTTTTTTCGTGGTAAACTGAATTTTGAAGGCTAAATAAGTCCCTTGAGTAAATGGTATCATGGCTGAGACTAAGAACTACAATAATACCTACTTAGAGCCAAATCCGAAGCAAAAACTAAAATAAAAGGGCTGAAAAAATACAGGCAGATAAACAGACACACACACAAACATCTTGCCGTTTATATATATATATATATATATATATATAATCGATTTTCTGCGATATTGTAAGAACTACAACCTTGAAACTTCTGAATATCGTTTCTTACGTCTTTGTCTATGAGTGTATCAAATTTGATTAAAATCGGACCACTCCTTCTATAACCTGATTTTTTCGATTATCGATTTTCGATATTTATCACGAGTACCTCGACACAAAACCTAGCTAAAAACACTCGCAGACGCTTATAGTACAACTGTGTAAATTTTCAAGAAAATCGGTTCAGCCGTTTCGGAGTCTATAGGTAACGGACACACACACACAAACACAGACACACACACATACACACACACAAAGTTCCATTTATAAATAAGTGTAGATATTTTATTTCTTTTTCGATATTTTATCTGTATTTACGGTTTTCTTATTTTCATTTTCTGCTGAATTTTAAATCTTAAGTCGAAGATTGAATAAACTCCTTACGAGTTCCACGATTCTAAAATACACGTGGAAATTCCTCTATCGCATTGTTGAATATTTAAACCTAATTACTTTAACGGAATATTCAGTAACAATCATACATATAAAATGCAGGTTATTATTTAAAGTAAGAAGATACACATGAAAAGATTTAAAATTGGCAAAGTTTTCTATTTCTCTGAAGAAGGACATTAAACGCATTGGAGCGTCATCGCTTCCTCTGTCTTTCTTTCTTCTTTTCTTCTTCTTATTTCTCAGGTTTATAGAGATATCATTCCTTTTCTCGCTGAAAAATAATTATCATTGTTACTGCTATTATTGTTACTACTACTGCCATTACCATTATTATTATTACAAGAATTAAACATCAAAAGTCTTATTTAGATTTTTTGATGAATCATAATTCTTAAGTTAATGAGTGAATAACCTCTTTGCTAGTTCCATGAGTATAAAATATCCATGGAAATTCTATTCTTGCTTCTTTAAATATTTGAGCCTAACTGTAAGAAAATATCGCAAAACATATTCTGGCCTGCCCGAAACAATCTTAAAACATCCATTTACTTAGTAAGCTAGTCTGAGTAAATATCTAATATTTACTTAATATGTAAAACAATATGTAAAACAATAAATTAGGAGATTTTATAAGGTTCATTTTGCAAATGGAGATTAAAAATCAGCAGACGAAATCTTGAATCAAATCCTACCTATGGCGCCGGGTTGAATTATTAACAATCTCAACCAGGAGGCGTGTCACGAAGAATAAAGGGTTTAAATGTTCCTTAATTCTAAACTTTTTTAGCGTTTTGTTATGTTTAAGATAAAATAGAAAATTCATGGCATAAATCAGAGAATAAAAAATCAATTCTTCTATATTCAAAAATATCGCAAACATTGTAAATCATAAAGATTGTGTTTGGGACAAGTTCTTGAATACAATGCTTAGAGGAGTTCATTATTTTTTTTTAACCTGAGATCAGAATAGTTTGTCGTTCAGTGTAAATAAAAAATATATATATATGATTTATTCAAAATCTACAGTAACATATTTTGTTCCTGTTTTAAACTCTGTTTGGCGTCACTGAAGAAAAAACCATGGCGGATTTGTTTTACGATGAGATGTGCTTAAATATTTTTTGAGAAAAAATCGAAACTTAATAAAAGCAGAACATGAGCGACCTTTATTATCACAAAAAACAGAATTTATAAGCTAATTATCAAGGTAAATAAACCAGAAGTCGGTTGAAAGTTTGGCGCAATACACTCTTCCAACCTCTTTTTTACGTAATAAGTCGAGAATTTTATACTTAACTGAGCTGAATTAAGTAATCTAAGTTGATATTAACGATGCCAGTTTTATTTTTACTAATTATTTTACTAATTAATTTTCCATTAAACTCTTGTGTATATCATTTTTGGTATAAAAAACTGGCGACAGCCATAGACTCAAAAATTTTGCAATATTCCCATTCTTAGCCTCTTTTCAACACCCATCTTCTTTTGCAAATGGTCAGGTGATGTTTTTGATGTTTTGACCAGGACCCTTAACAGACAGCATAATGAATAATACCACTTCTTAAATGTTCGTTCACAAAGATAAATGCACTAACAGCATGATAATGTTAACACCTACCATTTTCCTACAAGTAAACGTTTGGCATTCACAGACCGAGCAGCCGGTACTGGTTTTGTTTGAAATTTATAAAATCTTTCTCTCAAAACAATTTTGTTAAGAAAACATGTTTCTTAAGTCCAGTAGCTGTTATCGCTCTTTTAAGTATGGACGGGGGTTGTAAACATCTTAGTTATATCATCATTTTGTCTTCGAGTTACATGTGCTATCCATTTCAGTCATTGCTGCTGTTGGTAGTCCTCAAGTGATCTGGTTTCTGTTATTTGGTAAGGAATGCATAAAAACCAAAAAGATAGAACTAGCATTACGAATAAAACTCAAAAAATTAGGCTATTAATGGTGAAGTGTGCTGAAATCTCTCTAACCGACAAAAAAGGGATAATATATATAAACAAACGATTCCATGCGCGGGCTGGGGGTTATACCATTTTTGCATTTCGTGTACTCCCAGGTTTCAGTACTTCAGATTTCCAACTCTATATCACAACCTTAATTAACGATAGACTGTTTTCTTTTTACTTGCTTTATTTCATGAGGGTCAGCAGCAGTAGCATAGTTTCTTGGAGGAGGCGAAAGAAAAAGAAACATTCAGACATTAGATGTCAGCCAATTGATTAACTAAAAATCTCCAGGTGGGAGTTTGTTTCACTAAGAAATCTTGGTGTGGCAAATGTCTAGACTCTCCTATTATTGCTACCGTACTTTTGGGTCTTATATATAACAAATAAAGACACGAATGACTCTCATAATTCCACGTTTACAATAATTTCCACGGGGTTTCTGAGTTGTGACCAATAGTTTCCCATTTCAGTTTAGCCTATGCATTCTGTGGCATTTTCAGCACCTCCATGCATATCCATAAGTTCTAAACAGTGTAACTCAATTCAGGTATTTTTCGGACATTTATTGAACAATTTTGTTTACACATTTCAATATTTGAAACCGACCTTCTATTTATTCTTTCTTAAATGGATTCCGAGACTTGTCGTCTCGTTTCCCTGTAACCTTGCCGAATCTTCAATGTACCTGACGTACTCAGCAATCTGAAGGATACAAGTTGAGAACGAACTTCAAATGCAACTTTTATATACTTTTGGAATAGCCTTTTTGTCAAGAAACTATTTTGAGTCAGACGAAACTCTATATTTACTGCCCTTCCTCGTTCTGTAGATATTTTCTAGCAATGTAATGGAGCCGGATTATTCATAAATACTACAGTAAATAGAATTGTAATACGATGTTGTCTGATTCTGGTAAATAAAATTCCCAGAATGGAAGCAAATAACGGAAGATAAAAGCGAAAAAAATACAAATAAGTGATGCATAGAAAGAAAACAGAGATAAGGATGTAGAAGACGATGAAAAAAAACAAGAAAGAGAAATTTTTAAAAATAGAAGAAAAGTAAAGCGAAACAGAAATGAGAAACTTTGAAAGAAATTAGGAATATAGAAAACGAAAGTGAAAGAAGAGCAAGGCAAATAAAATAAGAAAAATCAATAAAACGGAATGAAATTAAATGAAACAATGAAAGGAAAAGGTGTTCTGTAGTGAGAAACGAAAAGAAGTGAGACACAAGAGAGAAATTAGGAAAAAGGAAAACTGAAGACGTTACAGAAAAAAGAAATTAAGAAAAAATAAAATATAAATGAAAATGATGCAGAGGGAAGAAATTAAGAAAAGAAAAGAAGGAAAACGCGGCAGTGGAAAGAAAAAAAAATGAAAGCGATGCAGAGGGGGGGAAATTAAAAAAATAAAATGAAAGTGAAAACGAGGCAGTAGAAAAAATAAAGAAAAAGAATAAAATAAAACTGAAGATGATGAATAAGAAAGAAATTAAGAATAAAATGAAAGAAATTAAGAATAAAATGAAAGGAGTTCTGTAGTTCTAATTAAGAATAAAATGAAAGGAGTTCTGTAGTGAGAAACGAAAAGAAGTGAGACACAAGAGAGAAATTAGGAAAAAGGAAAACTGAAGACGTTACAGAAAAAAGAAATTAAGAAAAAATAAAATATAAATGAAAGTGATGCAGAGGGAAGAAATTAAGAAAAGAAAAGAAGGAAAACGCGGCAGTGGAAAGAAAAAAAAATGAAAGCGATGCAGAGGGGGGAAATTAAAAAAATAAAATGAAAGTGAAAACGAGGCAGTAGAAAAAAATAAAGAAAAAAAAATAAAATAAAACTGAAAACGATGAATAAGAAAGAAATTAAGAATAAAATGAAAGCGAGGCAGATTAAATAAATAAACCAAATAAAATAAAATAAAAATGAAAACGAAGCATAGGAAAGAAATGAAGATAAAAGGAAATAAAAATGAAAACGATGCAGAAGATAGAATTTAGAAAAAAAATAAAATGAAAACGAAAGTGAGTCAGAGGAAAGAAATGAAGAAAAAAGAAATAAATGAAAGCGATGCTGAGGAAAGAAATTAAGAAAAAATAAAATGAAAATGAAAACGAGGCAGTGAACAGAAATTAGGAAAACATAAAATGAAAGTGAAAACAAGACAGAGTTTTTTCTCTGTCTTGTTTTCACTTTTTTAGGAAAAAAAAGCAAATGTAAACAAGGCAGATGAAAGAAATTAGGAAAAAAATAAAATGAAAATGAAAACGAGGCAGAGAAAAGCAATGAAAAAATTAAGATGAAAACGAGGTAGAGAAAAGAAATTAAGAAAAAATAAAATAAAATTGAAAGCGAGGCAAAGGAAACAAATTAAGAAAAATAAACGCAAGCCAATCAGTTAATAGAGATTAGGAAAAAAAATGAAAGTGAGACAGAGGAAAGAGCTTAAAACCAGAATCAAATAGGAACATGAAAGA